>VYXH01010791.1:91340-157081 GCA_013397275.1 Burhinus bistriatus
GGCTGCAGGTGGATATCTGCTCCACCGTGGACCTGCATGGGCTGCAAGGGGACAACCTGCTTCACCATGGGCTTCACCATGGGCTGCAGGGGAATCTCTGCTCTGGTGCCTGGAGTACCTCCTCCCCCTCCTTATTCACTGGCTTTGGTGTCTGCAGAGTTGCACTCACATGTTCTCACTCCTCTCTCCAGCTGCTGTTGCTGTTGCGCAGCAACTTTTTCCGCTTCTTAAATATGCTATCACAGAGGTGCTACCACTGTTGCTGATGGGCTTGGCCTTAGCCAGCAGCTGGTCCATCTTGGAGCTGGCTGGGATTGGCCCTATTGGACATAGGGGAAGCTTCTAGCAGCTTCTCACAGAAGCCACCCCTGTAGTTCCCCCGCTGCCAAAACCTAGCCACACAAACCCAATACAGACTCTGCTCAGATAGTTGGGACCTACAGTTGAGTCTTTTCTAACATCTGTAGATTCAGTGCAGTGCAGATCACTTCTTCAGTGGTTGTTTTGTTTTGTTTGTCTCTTTCTTTCTCCAACTGTAAAATAAGGCTTCTAATATTATTTACTAGCTTTGGAAAAGAATCTTGAGATTCTCAAGATTAATTTCAGATTAAATACCTACCAAATACAAATTACTGTTATGTTAGAAGCAAAAGAAAAGAATTATTTTTTTTAATGATGTTTTAATTACAGATCACCGTATTAAGGAGAGGAAAGTAAAATAAAGAAGAAATTGAACTAGTAACTTTCTTTTGTAGGTTCTTTCATGTTGGTGAATACATCTGGGAGATTTGCCGGACAGAAAGCTCACCTCCTGCTGCCCCATCTGAAAGAAAATGATACACATTGTATTGATTTCCACTATTATGTTTCAAGCAAGAGTGGATCTAGCCCTGGCACTTTGAATATATATGTGAAAGTTAATGATGGTCCTATTGGTAACCCAATCTGGAACACATCTATCACTTCTACTTGGGACAGAGCAGAACTGGCAATTAGCACTTTCTGGCCCAATTTTTATCAGGTATGTTTTACTTTTTATGAAATTCTGTTTCTTGTAATACTCATCTGGTTCTTAATCATCATTTTGACTTTAAATCAAAATAACTTTCAGTATGTTTTGTTGATCTTTATCTTAATTGTATTTTTGTAGATGATGCTAAATGTTTTACATATGTATGGTTGTGTTTATACGTTTACATACATTTATAGAAGTGTGTGAAATGTATGCACACACACATGCTTTAAATGTGGATGAAATAATTATTTTGAAACAATTTAGAAATTTTTCCATTAATTTCAGTCAATTACCTCTGTTTCTGTATAATAAATTCACTCATTCTTTCAGTTCATTAGGGATGCTGGAACTGAATGCCAATAGATTTTATTGCAGTAGCGTCTTCAAGTTTCATTTAGATCAGCAATACTTGTTGCTTTAGAACCAGCAGAATCCATTGAATCCTCAGTTTGAGTCTTCAGTTTGAATGCAATATCCATTTGTTCTGTCCAGTAGTAAACATATAACAGTAGCTATCGTAGGAACGGGCTTCTGATTACATCCTAAAGATTTAAGGAGAATTTCACTTGACAGTTCCTTAGGGTGCTGCTTTTCTGTAGGAAAGTTTACAGATTATAGAGTTATTTACTGTTGTATAGTAGTTCAGTAGTTTCTCTCCTTCTTTCCATGAAAATATAGTCTATGTCTTCACAAGCAAGTAATTTGGTGTAATAAGAGCAGACCAGTAGATCAAAGATGTTACTGAGGCTCGTCTCATCTTCACTTGCAGTTTGGAAGGTTTGGTTTGGATTTTATTTGATCCCCCGTGCTTAACATTGTCACCATACTTACAGTTTGAACCTTTCTGAGGAAAAGCTGTCCCAAAGATGGGGGTTTGTTGACTGCAGCCCTTCCTAGGAAGTACAATGTTGTCATTCCACAGTGTTATTCCAGGAGGGTGACAACATCTTAATCCCTACATCAGTGCCCCGACTACTAGTGTCACATGTGGCAGAGCCTTGTTTCTGTTCCTGCATGTGCTGTTTGGTGCCCCATCATATTCTTGTGAGTTTGGCAATGTCCACTGCAAGGTACTCTGGGGACTTATAGTGGACTTCTTTCTGTGGCTGCAACAGCTGATCTGTGAGGATGTCTCAAGTGAACTGAAGCCATTTCTTTTGAACTATTTTTCCTCTAAGGAAAAAACCAAGCTGAAGAACTTTCTGGAGTCTTTCCCTCTGTGATTGTTTCACCCCCAATTGATACAAAGTCCTGGTCTGAAAGATGAGTTTGGAGTGCCAGGACCATCTTGTTCTTGGAACAGGGATACCTGGCAGCAGGTGCAATACTTGCAGACCCAAAAGACCATGCTCATTCATTTCCTCTTGCCTTTCCTAAGTTGTTGAGGGGGTATTGACAGGGTCCACATTTGCATCCAGTGCTCTGCCCAGTGTGGCTAGGAATTGCTGCAACTACATTGTTGGGGCTTCCTGAAGATGATTCAGGGTAAGTTTATGGACATCTCAACAAACGTCACTGGGCGGACTCATGATGGTGAATCTCCTCTAATTGGCCACGGGCTCGATGAGGGAATACTGGCACCTCTTCCAGAAGGGCAGATATGTTAGCAGAGTTTAGGTTCACCTCAGCATTGTGGGAGAAGCTGTGTGCTACCTGCCTTTCTGAAGCATGAGGCTGTATCCTGATCACGGAGTCCAAGCTTGGTTTAGCCATACCTTTACATCTCTCAGGGTGAAAGGGCAATGTGCATTCTGTTGCCTGGCAGAGTTCAAGGAGTGTTTGGATGACACTTTTAGTCATATGGTTTAGTTTTAGGTGGTTCCGCGAGGAGCAGGGAGTCGGACTCAATGATCCTTATGGGTCCCTTCCAACTTGAGATATTCCACGATTCTGTGGCCTTACTGCAAGACTGTGGACCCGACGTTAGTGATTTGATGCCAGTGTTGAGAATGCCCTCCAGTGATGCCAGAGTCTTTCTATCTTGACTGAAATAATGAGGACCAGTCTATGTTGTTAGCCTCAGTGGATGATGGGAGAAGGGTAGAGCATTCCACGGACAATTTCATGGCTGACATCAGATACAACTCTGGGCGATTTGTAACATAGGATCTACTGGAGGGTTTTGTGAGCATGCTGGGTAGTTCAGGAGCGCTATGTGGTGTGTGTACACTTTGCAGACACTGGGTGAATGCGTGACTGTTGCTCATGCCTAAATCTGGACCTGGGTTTGGAGTGAATTAGTAGAGGAGCTTCCAATTCCCTGTCTTCTGAAAGGAGCCTGTTTTTTATGCAACAGAACTGCTCTCTGAACCAGCACTCGGTAAAGATGAGGATTGTGCTTCAAAGCCTCACTCTAGCTCTGAAATAAAATGCTAATGTGGACAGGGGAATTTTAATAGAAGAAGACTTGACTCTGACTAGTAAATTTAAGCTAAATTAACATGTTAATAAAAATACAGGCAAGCTCCGACAATTTTAAATGTTATTGATATTAGTAATAATCTGTGTCAGATTTCTAACAATATGATACATCTAACTGATGTCTGAATAATATTTGGCCATAGAAATAGAAAGATAACATTTCTAGTCCGCTTTCTTCTCGAGACCTGCCATGTGGACTGTTCACCCTTATTCGTAGGTGAGCCCTTATATGCTTGGATGGGGTACTGCAGTTTAGCAAATTACCATGCATCAGCTGATATATAATAGACACCTTAGTCTATCTGTAATGGATTCCACGTGCTCTCTTTTTCCTCTGGAAATACAGAAATTTTTACATAATCTTTCTTTCACTGAAGAGTATAGTACATAATTTTCTTCACATTTGCTGTATATAGTCTGAAATAATACCTGGTTAGTTAATGTAATTTAGCTGATGTACCAGAATGTCTTATGCTATAGATCCAAGGAATCAGTGTAAAATAGTGTAACTTCACTGGTTTCACTGTAGATAAGCTAATTTATTCTAGAAGAAGCTCTGTCTCCATTCTGACAGCATATGGTCAGTCGTCTCCATTTTGGTTGCCTCTATCCTCTCAGAAATCTGTGATGCAATTTCCTCACTTGCCTGGTGACACTTTCAATTTCTCATTGTTTCTGAACTCTCCGTTTTCAAGCTTTTTCTTCTTCACAGAGTCTGTTTTGGGGGGAGGCAACAAGTCAGCTGCAGGCAGCTGGGAGAAGGGCAGGAAGAAGAGAGAGGGTATATGTGGATCTTGTGAGAATGTGCGTCCAAGTTAGGTGAGAGTTCAGATGACTGCATGTCATCTGCATGTAGAGGGAGAAGGCAGAGGACACATCGGACAGGTGTCTAGCACCAGGTCTGTTTCCTAAGCTGCTATTCATTTGATTCCAAAACTCCGACCTCTTTTGGCACAAACACGTTTCTCACATAACCTCCAAAATCTACAAGACTTCCTTACAGAGATTTTCTGAGGCATATTAAACAAAATTAAGAAAAGAAGATTTTTAAGGAATGATAGAGCCCTTTTTAACGTTTCATATATGAAGGTTGGTAGTTTCCCAATGAGTAATCTTTGGGAAAGGACTGAGCATTAGTAGACAAAGGGATGAAGCAATGCAATGGTGTGATTTTCTGTGTTGTGTTTTAAATCACATATCTATGCAGTCATCTTCATGTTTGTGAATGCCTGATAATTCAGTTCCATTAGTAGGACACCTACAAGGTGTCTAGCTGCAAATGAAACCAAAATGTACTACAGAACTCTGAAGACAAACTATATATGATAAAATTTCAGAGTTATAATATTTATACAATTCAGGATGCTTAAAACCACAGTGGTGTTGGTCTGTTTTGCTATTGATTGATGAAAAACTTGGGCAAAATAACTCCCACTAATGGTAGCCTACTACAAATTGGATTGCGTAATATGGAGTGATTTTTAATCCAACTTGTAAAGATTTATTTGTTTAAATCACGTATTATTAACACATATATGCAAAGCATTCAAAAGATTGAATAATTGACAGTATTTTATTATTGTAGTACCAGTTATCCAAGCTTGTTAATACCTTTCATGTTGGGTTTTCATTTAGAATTGACTCTTTAGAAGTACAGCCTCCAAACAAAGCAATTAATTTCTTTTAGTATACACTTTTCTTTTTACTAGGTAATTATTTGCGTAGGTTTCACCCCATATGAAAGCTGTACTACATATATAAATCACAATGATAACCTGCATGTAACAACACTAATTGTCATTTAATTGCTGCTTATTTAAACTTAAATTGTCAAGTATTCTGGTGATTAAGGATACATTTAATTCCATAATTAATGGTCTTCTAAGTGCTACTCCTTAACATCTGCCTTTGACTTTAGGGTATGTCCATGTTGCAGTCCAGTTACTGATTACAGTATAGTTGCAGTAACATAGGTTCAAGCTGCCAAACACCATCTGAGGGTCAAAGATAATCAGTACAGCTTGTTCTTTTCTGCTGTGCCTCTTGGTCTCTGAGCTATTTGTTTCGAAGTAGCTGGGATATTTCTACAGGAGCTAGTCTTATTTCTGTATTATAAAATCCCTTTAGGAGCACTCCCCTGAGGGAGCATTGGCTTCCTCTTTTTATCATTGGTCACAGGAGAAATTGTTTGCTTTACTGAGCTATTGTCTACTTGGTGCATCTTAAGCAAGAGCATCAAGGAGTTTATCATACCATTAGAGACAGCCTGCAAACAAAGCAAGGCTTCGCATAATTACTAAGACCTTAACACTCCTCCTTACTTGAATAGAATCAGGATGTACACAGAAAAAGAGGATTAAATGCTATGTAGATTTCTATGGGTAGTGGCGAGCTTGTTTTTAGATTCTTGGGGAGTAGTCTCAGTAGGTTGAGAGGCTCTAAAATTCATGCTTTGAGACACAAGTAAGTCTTGAAAAGGCTGCTTCTCTAGTGAGAAGAAGGTGGGAGGGTTTTTTGGGGTTTGTTTTTATTTTCTTTAGTGTTTGATTTTTTCCCCCCTCATTTGGATCTTTCAGCAGGAGGAATATCAGTTGATTTCAGGGTTGTTTTCTTGTTTTGTGTGTTAGAGGTGGGGAAGTAATTGTTTTTTTTCTTTTTCCCTACATTACTTAATGATTGTCAGACCAATTAGTAGGATTTTAAATATATTTTATGTTTTTGAAGCATTGCAGTGGAACTTCACAACATTCAAAATGCCACTACTGGGTTGAGTCTGATGAGTGGCTTATGTTCCCTGGTCCTAACCCTGCAAGCAAGCAATTTGGCACAGCACCGTTGCAAGTTACACACCGTCCCCCTATCAGTTTTTATATTTTGAATTATTTGGTTTGTGCTTTGCTGGGAGTCAGGCGTGGCAGCAGTGAGCTGAAACAAATCTTGATTAAATACAACAACAAACACTGCAGTTTTAAAATCCAGAAATGGAATTGAAAGGATTAAAAATAGCTTCCAGTGGAGTAACACTACTCTCTATGCCACTGCACCTTCTTTTAAACATAAATTTGTATGAAGCTGGAATGAGAAAATGGGATAAGAGCCTGGCAGTAATTCCTGATCTTTTTTTAGTAAGGGCACAAAGGAGTTACATGGTATCGCTTCACACTGAGATGAGATTTACCCTTTACCATTCTGACACTTTCCCCTGTAAATTAGGAGTTTAGGGAATAAGTGGTAGATCCAACCTACCTTTTCAAATCTGGACTTAAACTTTCATTTGTTTCATAACCTGCTTTGTACATGCTTTGCTTGGAGTTTGGCTCATGCAATGTACTTAAGTCATCAGCTAGGACAGAGAATTAAGCTTCTTGTGCAGTAAAGGTCAGACTCACATTCACATGTTGTGTGCATTGCATTAAACTGCATGCCTACGGTTCCTGAACTGCGCTTTGAACTCAAAAGAAACTTTGAAATGCGTATTGCGTTTTGAATCACAGCCCTGTGTCAGGCGTCTTAAATAGCTCTTCTTCATTGACTTGGGTGATGTTGGAATAGTTATTTTGAGAAAGATGCGCCAGGCCAAACCACATACCCAAATTTAAAACTCCCAGCAGTCTAAAAATGGCCAACAGTAAACAGGCACGGGCTTTTTGTCATTTACACAAGGCTCTGCTATTTTCTCCTGTCCCTTGTTCCTAAACCAAGGAAGCTTCTGGGCCATCAGTAGAGAAATGTAAGACAACAACTGGTTTAAAAACAAAAAGAGACGAATAAGATTTAATAAGCCCTAATGTCAGGAGCTCAGTTTTCAGTGTTGCTCACCAGTAGGAGGTTTCTTTGGAGTCCCAGGTCGGCAGCAACCACTGAAATGTTGTTTAATGTGCTTGAGTGCACATGTGAGTGCCAAATGGTAGTTGTGTCGGCATGAGAGGTGGGGAGGGAAATGGCATAAAGCGAATTCCCAGCCAGGGGTGTCTGACCATGTTTGAGGCAGCCCAAGTCAATCAGCTGTGATGGGTTTTGGCGGGGCCTGGGAAGGACCAGGTCAGGAACCTGCCTCCACGTGGCTTTGATGAGGCAGCAATCGCTGTGATTGTGCCCCGGTGATGAAGCTGGTAGTCCTAGGATGAGTCAAAATGGGGGAGAAGAACTCAATCCACAGGGGTACAAGTTTCTGGAGAGAAACTGTTCCCAAGGCCTTGTAAAGTATAGCCAAAGAAAGGCACTCTTTGCGGTAAAGCGCGGCAAGCAGGAAGGAGAGCGCAGTGCCTGCTGCCCGCAACGTGTGATACATCACTGCCCACTGACCAGGGCTGCAGGGGAGCAGGATTGCAGCCTGACCTGAAGTAACTTTCTTAATACTCCTTCCTCTCTCTTGTTTTTGCAAAGTGCTATTTTTAAGTCGTGTGAAGTAGACAGTGTTTATATTAGGTACAATCCACCTTTTGACTAAAAGCCTTGTAAATTTGCAACAACAAAGGCAGGAATTTACGGAGTGAAGTTGTGTGGCAACAAAACCTGTTTATTTCTATTGTTCTGTGGAATAGACAAGTTATCTTGAGTAGCACATTTTCAGCAGTAAGCATTTACGTTTGTGAGCAGACCCCCTTTCTTTGTTCGTACATAGCAAGGGGAAGTAGCAGGAATGAAAGCTAATTTTGCTCTTCACTGAAGCAGGGAGGATCAGGGACAGTACAGTGCTAAGCCACCTCCCTGGTTCCTGTTTGGCAGGCCTGCGAGAGGGAGAATGGTGTAAAACAGCTCGCAGGCCAACACTCAACAGAGTTTTTCCTGAGCAAATGAATTCAGTGTTTTAACCGGTTGTTTCCTGACTGATAAGGTGGTGGAATAATAGGTGAAAAATCCAAGGGCTGCCCAGTCTGACATAGCTGGAGTGTTGTCTTTATTTTGACTGCAGTCTTTTGTATTGCCTGCAGGTGTTACGTCAGTCAGCTGTGAAGAAAGGCAAAGTTTGGAGGCGGGAGTAAAAATGTTAACTTTTACAAGACAAGCAACTTTTCAAATATGAAATGATGGAAAAAAATGGACATGAAATAAGTTTCTAGGTTTCATTTCTACTGAAATTACTAGCAAAAGTGATCCAGATTTGTGAATAGTCTTGACAGCCCTAATATATAAGCTTTTCGATGAATAAATGAGCTACCAGAAGTGTTTCTAGGTCTGTTCCTGGGCACCCTCTTACAGCGTGCAGCAGTTACTAGGATTTTCAGAAATGTGTCATGCATAGGATCAAGTTTTGGTTTTTTTTTTAGCATAAAAAGGGAAAATGCTTAGTTAATCAGATATTTTAGTCCATAATCTTAATTTATTAATTTAAATGTTTAAAAAATACTGGATTTGGATACAGCAGTCGATAGTATTTCACAGCTTGTGAGCAGAATGGAAATTATATTGCTGCACTTGGAATAGGTGTCGTGTTCTTGAATATATGAAGTAAAAGGCACATCAGCAATGTCTCTTTGTTGACGGTGTGTCACTGCTCACTGTAGTGTCTCTTTCCATTTACTACAAATTGCATATTTTATGTCAGAAGGGGCCAAAACTTAACAGTCATTTAAGTTGATATCAGCTTGGCTATTCTTTTAATGGAAGCATGATTAAACTGTGAGAGTATTTCAATGTGAGAGTATTTCAATTTGTATTACTTTTCTTTGGAACATGCCCCCTTTAATGACAATAATTATAATTTAACAGTATGTCCAACTGGAAGTTTCTTGATATATTGCCTGGCTTATTTGTGGTAGTGACGTTTTTGGTATCTTTAGAAATACGGCAGGATATTTTAGATCATTCATTGAGACTTTGTCTGTTGTCATAAGCAGGTCTGATTCAGTTATTTCAAGGTTGTAGTTTCTGCCTGTGAACTGAAGGAATGTGTTTGTGTTTAGAATCTACAAGCTTTGTTTTCCTGCAAGTGTATTGCAATAATGAAGTACTTAAAACCTCTTAGAGAGCCAGTGGCTAAGCTCCCCAGTTATGAATTATCGAAATTATTTTGAGATCTGCTACTAGGGTATTGTGTATGTTTTCTTTTCTAGAGTTCAGGTATTTGGTTTTGTTGAAAGTCAGGTAATTCTTCAGAAAAGGCACGTCTATGCAACTTTTTAAAAAAAATCGTTAAATTCCCATTATCTGGCAGTAATATTTTTAGCAGAAAACTTCTGACTGATTTGGCTGGCTGCTTCAGAGGTGTCCATGTGTCAGTTCCTCATGGGCTTTTCTAGATTTTAGCATATCTAAAAATGAAGAACTGGAAAAAACCTCCTCTGCAGTGATGGGATCATGGATAAGGTAGACCTTCCAGATGGCTTTGCACAGATCTTCTCATTATACTGAGTGCTCCAAAAGAGAGGAAGTTGTTGTTGGGTTTTTTTAAAGTTATATTTCAATAAAAACGAGAAAGTTACCTATTTTTTTCTTAACAGAGAAAACTCAAAGGAACAGAGGAAACTCAAAACTAAGGAATACAGGAGAAAAATCGGTAACTCTCCCAGCCCTCTGTGTTTCTACAGGCAGGTCTTTGCCTCCTCACTTAGATTGAGTTACTTTCCTAGTGGCAGCGTGTTTCCATGGGAAACTTTTCCACCATTTCTGAGACCTGGCCATCTGCTCCCTGTTCTTCACCCCACTGTGTTGTAACATCCCTGCATTAACTGCAGGTTCCCAGAGCTACGCTACGGTTCTCATGCCCTACAGTCTTTAAGACCTTTTCTGTTTTGAATAGTCTTGGTAGCTCCCCAGGAAATGGAGCAGTCTCCTCCTTCCTCCAAGGGCACCCGCATAACCATTTTTTTCAGAGAGTGTGACACAAACTGAGAACATGCAACTGTTCATCACATTTGTTAACAGAGAGAAATACTTGTTCTTTTTTCAAAGTTCAGAGGGTGAAAACAGGAGCTGCATTCTGGGTCTTGCACTACCATCAAAACTGAGGATTACTTTGTGCACGTCACCTATCTCTCTGTATCTCCATTTCAAGGTTGTTAAGATGAGAGTAAGAGTGATAAAGTTTGGAAAAACTCTTTCAGGTCTTTGAATGCAAATTATTCTTTAAGAATTTCTGCTTTTTTCTTCTTCAAGAACTTCTGCTTCCCAACATAGTTCCTAAGACTGTGGTTCCACCAGGAGATTTTCTTCTTTGTAGAAAAGACATGCTTTAAAATTTTGAATGGACTTGCTCTGGATGCTGTCCTGAACGCTGGGAGCCAAATCCATACCTGGTCCAATCTGTTGTGTGGATCAGCAATATCAGCTTTAAGTGCCATGAGAGTACTGTTGGGCATTTAGAAGGCCACAGGCTACGCTTGTGACTGAGCAATCCTTTTCTTGCAGAACTTGTTTCTGCAAAATTTATTTGGTGGCTTTTGGACTTTCCTCATTGCTGTCTTGTGTTTTCTTGTTGCTGCCTCGTTCACCTGGGGGCAACATTGGCATTGTAGGCTGAAATTTTTGTGTGGACAGGAGACAGAACTAGAATGAAAAGTAGTTTTTTCCTTGTCAGTCATATGGAGTTAAAGCCATATTTATAGCAATTTCACTACAGTGAGATTGAGAGGGAGAAATGGACAGAGTGTAGGAAAATGATATCTGGGTGAGAAGAGCAGGATTGATGTCCACAGATGGAGCGACAAGAGAGATGGGAAAAGGCAGAAGCAAGAAGTGGTGAAGAATTTGCTCACATCAAGGTTTGTTTTAAAATCAGAATCGGTGCTCTACCATTGTATATTCAACACCAGGAAACTGTGATATAATGTTACGGGGCTGTATGTTTTCCTTGTGACATGTTTGCATTCTCTTTCTGCTGAAATAATTGCAGTAAAGGATACAGTATGTAGTGTCCTTCTGCATCTGTTCCAAGGTCAGGTGAAAAATAGTTTCTAACCTTTGTCTCCCTCAGTGTACTTCCTGAGACTAGGCACTTAGACTTAACTTTCCAAGCAAAAGGGAAGTATTAAAAAAAATAAAATCACAACCTGGATTTGAGCATGAACTTCTTGAGCATTGCTTTGGAAATGTACCTGCTAATGTTACTGGCATATTTTCTTCTATTCCCCATAAACATTCTTGGAATGTTCAAAGCAAAGACTGACAAAGTTTGGAGAGGTTTACTTTTGAGTGTACTTAATTCAAACGACAAGAACGGTCCATTTATTTTGTGACCTATTTATAGCCATTAAACAAACCGTGGCAAATGGATCTGTTTTACTTAATTCACTACATTTGGTGGAAGATTAAGAGCATGGAAAATACATTCATGAAAATAGGTATGTTTGTGTCAGATACTGTGCAAATCTGTATACTGCAGAACTGTTATTTTTAAATAAAAGTAGGAGTTTATTATGCAAGACAAAGAACTCAAAAGAAAATGATTATTAGGTAACTACTTTGGCAGACCAAATATTGGGGGGATTTGGTTATTTCTCATTGTGAGCTATATATCATCACATTTGTAAATCTCCAAAAATAGTATAAACGTGAAAAAATGGGATTTATGTTCTGGTTCATTTTAATGATAGGAACAATGCATTTTCAGGGTTTTTGATTGTATTTTGTTTTCAAGGTGTTCGTAACATATTAAAAAACTTGATGTATTTTTCCATAACACAATAATTTTATATTTCCTGTGTTACAAAGCTGCTAACTGAAATTCTGTTTTTGCTTCTCAGGTTGTTTTTGAAGTGGTCACTTCAGGTCACCCAGGATATGTGGCTATTGATGAAGTGAAAGTTTTAGGACATCCATGTAGTAAGTACCTATCTGCTATTTTAAAGCCAGCCCTCTAAAATGAATGTGCCACTATGCATCGACAAATGTGGAGCAAAAGATAGGGAAAATGTCAGAAAACAATGTCACTGCTATAAATGTAGGAGTACGTACAAAGTTTTGCTAGCATTTGAGCACTTGCACCTCAGTGGCTTTAAACACGTTTCTTATAGGCACCTTGTGTACAGCACTTGGCATAAGCCCCAGAGCCTAACTGGACCATCCTATGACTCCTTCAGAACAAAAGTCATCAAGATTTGTTGACCAGTTTTCTGTTGGCATCAAAAATTCAGTGCTGCCACAAGCTGAGGCATTAGTGAGAGCAGATGAACATCTCAAGAGCTGAATATATATGATTATTTTGTCAAAGGCTTAGAAGGAAGAAAACTCAGCTGGCTGAAGCTTTGCTAAGCAAGGTTACTTAGGCTGCTTCCCCAGGTATTGTCCTTTGGGTTCATGGCTCAATTTCTGTACTGTTTTACTTGCTTATGTTTCAGATATGTTTCTTTATTCCATTATTAAGGATATGTAATAAACTATCCTCAGTTCTTCTAAAATTGATGTAAAAAAAACCACCTTGGAAATTAAAGCTTTAATATATTAATCCAGATGTAATTGAACAGGCTACTTAAATAAATTATTATTTCACGTATTTGCTATTTGTTAAATAAGGTGTATTAAGATCATACATGGAATTGCAGGTTGTAATCTTATTGACCAAATGACTGAGTGGGAAAAAGACACCAACTTCTGTGTAATTTTTCACCTTCCTCTTATGCCATATCGTACTTGTATGCATTCTTTGTGGCTTGTAAGTAAGAGCTGCAATTTAAAATAAAAAGTGGTTTATCAGTTAGTACAAGAGCACCTCATAAAACTTATTTTAGTGTTAGTGGCAAGAAGACACAGACATTTCTTCAAATATGGAGTTATGCAAGAATCAGCAGCTGTTATTTCTGAATCACAGTTCTAATAAACACAGCGGACTCTCATGTTGTTAGGCAACATTTGTGCCTCTGCATTTTGAATTCATGTCTTTGGTTCAGGCAGGATAAGTCTAAAATAGCATTTTATCAGCTTAATAATTTTTCCCATACAGATTTTGAGAAGTTTGATCTGTGCATTTGTACAAATCACTTCTAAAACCTGCAAGTAGCTCTTGCTAGTGTAGAGACTGAGTTTTACCCCATAGCGTGTAGAGTTCTAATGTGACAGTGTTGAAATGCAAAAGCTTTAATGAAAAGTTCTTTGATGAAGTAATTAAAATGTTAGAAATTAAGACATCAAACCAGTTACATTGTCTACAAGAAAATTGAAAAAGTGTGAAAATTGGAATCAAACTATCATGTGTCTAAAACTTTACAAGACTCGTAATGCTATTCTTTCTCTATATTGCCAGAAAAAATACTTTTGGAGTGGTTAACTCTTTAAACAAAAAATCAATTGGGAAAAATATTTGCTAGGCAGTTGTCTGGGTAGTACGGGCAAAGATCAAGCAGAAGGCAAGTTGTAAGCATGCAGAACTGAAAGGGATGGCTTGCGGTGGGTCGGGTTTTCTCTGTGTGTGTGTGTGTGTGTGAGGTTTAAACCTAATGCCCCTCTCCACTTAGGCCACACCTGTTAATTAAGAAAGGATAGTTTTCCACAGTTCAGGAAGACCGAGAAAAAAATCAAGAGGGGTAAAAGCTGAAGTGAAAAAAAACCAAGTGACTGAGAAATGGGGAACATACTGAAGGATTTTACTTGATAGTCAGCTATTAATAGTTTGATAGGCAAAGAAGAGGAAGGTTTTGGCCTAAAGTCTTTCTGTACTAATTAGGAAGTGTTTAAGAAAAAAACCCCAGTATGTCTAATAAATTTGTGATAAGAACAGTTATCATGAAAACACTTCCTTCCGTATTTAGATATTAATTTGGGCTATTTTATTCCATCTCATTCTTCTTATACTGCCTTACCTGGATATTAAGCAACTTTTTCTTGAATTCTGGTAGCTGGTTATTTATAAATTTCTTAAAACTGCAATTTCCCCCAGTGATAAGGTCTTTTAAGAAAAAGTCATCAACGCTTTAAATGGTTGTGATGCTTTGCTAGAAAGTGTATGTTTAGTTTGCCAGTATATTGCTAGTACTAACATTTCCATGTCTGAAAGCAATATTCAGAGCCTGGCTTATCTGCTAGTATAAACAGTGCAAAAAGTCCCCTTGTCTGCAGTAGAATTTGAATGGTTGGGGAATACTGCCTTTTTGAAGGATAAGTTTCTGTATCAAATGTCTATGTTTTCCTGTCACATGATTGACTCTTTCCAGTAAAACAAAAATGCATGTTATCTTTCCTCCTTCAGTGGACATAGGTCTTGTTTGAATATCTGTTTCATTGTTAGATTATTTGTTTGTAGCTGTATTGCTTTCATTTTTACTGGGAGCCTTTTCTCTTTCTAAATGAAAAATAAGTATTTGTATGGAGAATGCATTGTGTTTTGTTTTTTCTGTAGTGTTGTGGAAAAGAATTGTTTTTAAAAATACAGCTGTAGTTGGTGAGAAGTGTTATGTTAGTATTTTAGCTGTTTGGTGTGCTGCATTTCTAAAGCATCTCCTCTATAGGCGGTGTACCTGGTTAAAAAGAAAAACCTGTTTCCCTGACAACACCACTCAACTTCTTACTGTTTTGTTTAGTTGGTAGTGTAAGTATCTAATAAGTTTTTGTTCAAAACATAATTAGTTTCCAATATGATCTTTATTAATAGAGTGTTATTGCAAGAGGGATGCTGGGCTAAGATAATTTACACAGCAGGGACAATTAAATAGCACTTCTGCTCTTTCCCAGGTACGGAAGTAAACCAACCTAAAATCTAATGAGTAGTCAGTGATTTGAACCTTTTAAAGCAGGGCTATTTAATTTGCTCGGTGTGTTATTCATCACTGGTACTTCCGTGTTGCATAACTTCAATACTTTATCTTCCAACAGCAAAAACTCCCCATTTCTTGCGTCTTCAGAGTGTGGAAGTCAATGCAGGACAATTTGCTACTTTTCAGTGCACTGCCAATGGTGGAACAGACTCAGGTGACAGGCTCTGGTTACAGGTAATTTCTTTCTTTCCTAATGTACTGAGATCTGGGGGGAAAAGAGTTCATTACCTTGAAATGAATGTAAAACATGAAAAATGATAGGGCTGTCCCTTTCATCAATATTAGATTTTATAGCACCTTTGAACTGCTGCATAGCAGGTGTTCTGTTGTAGAAAATGATACTGGAAGATTTTACTCCCTTGTTTCAATGGGATGCCTTATTAAAAATAAAGGTAGTTCTTTTGTTACACGTGGCGTTCATGAGTAAAGGCTAAATCCCCAAGGAAGAGCACATGGCTTTCTCATAATGTCTATGCTGGCTAACTGCAACATTACACACAATTATTTTCTTGGCTTACCTCTATCTCTGTTTAGTATTTTCAGCTAAAATTGCATTCTTACTTTTTAAGTCTGGAGAAGACCAGTATGACAGTCACATCTGGCCTTCTGTATTATAGAGCCAAAGAACCTTAACCTATATTCATTGAGTCCATAATTTTTTACTTACCGAGTAATGTAGCTTCTAGATAGGTGTCAGATCTTGATTTAAAGACTGTCTCCAACTCATTTTCTTTTCAGTAAAGACAGTCTCCCCTTACCCATATGTGTAACCTTGTGTCTTACTTGATCTCTCTTAGTAATGGGGGTGCAAGTTTAACTGCTGTCTTGCTGCCATCATTCCAGAATTGTCTGTTCTGTACAGCAAACAGTAGTCTATATTTGGTCTTAGCATTAGGGATACATCAACCTCCAGATCCCTGTGCTTTCCATACGTGAAAAACACCATGCTAGAACTGGGACATTGTCTGAGAGAAGGAGATAAAGATGCCTAAAATGATGTCTGAGGAGATCAGTCAGATGAAACTGCAGTATGTGGAGAAGGCGGGATAGGAAAAAATTGAAGCAATAGTAACAGGTGGGACTTAGAGATTAAATTCTCGATTTTTGTTGTTTAAACAATTTTAGGCTTTTACTATAGTTTTCCTTTCACATTGCACTTGGTGCAAAATTTCATCAAGCATTTTGGAAATGATTAATTTAAGTGCGACAAGTTTAACAGCTGAATAGTTATAGGAAAACTAGCACACAAATAACTAAAAACACTTGAAAAGCAAAGACCCATATTTAGCTGTATATGAATGATAACTGTTATGTCTATCCAGAAGGAGCCCGATCAAATACAGTAGAAGGCAATGGAAATCTCCTTTGGTTTTATTTGGGTTTGCATGGGTATTTTCAACTGCTGTGCTGATACAAGGCTGATATTCCTCTAACTCTCCAGCCCTTTAAAGCCAGTATTACAGCATTGAATTGGTAGAATTAGACTCCTGTCTTTCCTAAGCCACTGAGATTTTTTTGAAAGAATGATTTTTCCAGTCATGAAAAAGAGTTTAGCACGTATGGGAAAATAATGGGTTGTTATTTCATCAATGATAACCTTTGTAGAACCTTCGCACTTTTGAATAATGCTCTTTTGTAAAATTTAAGGTAGAATTCAGTATAGGGCAATCCTGATTCCATTCAGTTTTTCCATAGATTTCAGAACAGTATAATTTCAGCTTTAACTTTTTTGCGTGGAATTTAGAACACACGTAAATTCTTTGCAAGAGTGGAATGTAATTTTTTTATTTTAGAAATAAAATATCCTTCCAGATTTCTAGATTTTATGTAACATAAAATCATTCTTCTTAACAGAAGTAGCGATTCCAGAATACCTTTGATGAGTTTAATTAAGTGATTCCTTGTTTATACAAGATTATGAGATTTTTTTTTTTTCTCTATATGAAGGATAAGAAAGTAATGACAGACTGACTTTTTGAGGAATTTCATCTTCCTGCAGGGCCACTGTTTATTTATCTTGTCCATATAACTACAGGTCTCTCTGGTAATCAGTCCAAGGTTGTGCAAATTCCAGGTGTGCCTTTGTGTAAGAACATTTTAAAAGTTGACAGGGTCTCCTGGATAGCTTGGATTTATTTTTGTACTTGTTTGCCAGTTTCCACAGATGTCTGCTGCAACTTACAGTAAGACTGATCGGACAGGTCCATGTGTGGGATGCTGCAAATCAAGGAGATACTGTTCCCAACAGGATTAGCTGTGTTTTAGTGTGCTAGGTCACTGTTTGGTAACACATCCCCAGACCTTGCAGTTCTCCATCAATCAACTGAGACCATCTGGTTTCATGGTGTGATATTGAGGAATTTTGTATATGCCTGCTTATAACATCTCATGACGCTACCACAGGACTATGAGTACAATGCAGCTATCTGTAACAGCTGTCAGAAAACATAGTATCTTTTACATCATATGAGTAGTTAAATGGATATTAAAGATCCGTTCGTTCCTGGTAACAGTAGAACCAATATTCAACTACAAAACATCTCAGTAAAAGACATTCTTATGTACACTAGAGCCGGAATAAACCGAGCACCATTCTCTGGAGGCATTTATGCTAGCACTCAGGCAATAGGGGTTCAGGTTTTAGTGGTACTACAAACGGGTCGTGCAGTCTCTCTGATAATGCCTAGTTTTGTGCACCAGTAATATTAAGCCCTTTTGATGGTTTCGTTCCTTAAATTTATGAAAACTTAATGGAAAACCATAATAAATAAATAAATAAATAAATACAGTTGTGTGATTTTATCCGGGACTTGTCAGCATTTCTGTCATGTAAGTCACATCAGGAGGCCTAATCTGTTTGGATTTGGCAATTTCAAAATATCGTGAGATAATTTGCTCCCAAATGATTTCCAGTACCTGTCATTTTTTTTCAGATTCACATTGTTAGTCCGAAGTACAGGTAAATTGCTAGATGAAATCACAAACCCACTGAATTCAGTGATGTTTCTGACTGTTTCCAGTAGTGTCAGGATTTTACTCCTGTACTTCTATCCCTTTTACATAGTACCTCTCAGCTTGTATGCAGCAGAAGACTTCATGTTCAGTAGTACACATTTTTCTGGCGAACAAATATTTTACTTTTTACAGTCTGTTAGACTGTAAGGGTTATATGTTCCTTAAAACAAATGAATAATAGTAAGTTGGTTGGTTATTTTAGTCGTCTTGTCTTTGCTGAGTAGTTGTTGGAAACAGCATATATGTTCTTCGTTTAATAATGCCCAGGCCTTGAAGCAGCAGAAATCCATAGATCATATTTTATTTCCCTCTTTTTTTTATTTTTTATTTATTTGCAAGCCTATCCCACTCTTATTCCCTATGGAATATGAAGTCTGTTAATTTATGGAGTATTACGGAGTTTTTTGCAATTGAAAGGGTGGTGGAGGAACCACGATTCCTACGTTAGCTGCCCAAATTACACCACTGAGCCATGAAATTTGTTTCATGATGCTGTGATCAGTATTTACTCTTTCGTTAAAGGGAAAACAGAAAGCTGTTTACCTATTCCATAGTGCAGTGCTTTGCAAGAAAAATTTTTTTCCTGATCCTGCTAGGCAGCCACGCACTTTAGTGCATGAGCTATGATTGCAGGATTGTCAGATAATATGACAATGAATTGTGGGTATTTTCAGTGATACCATTTCAAGTTAAAGTCAAATAAAAGGACTCAAGGACACAACACAGCATCATACAAGGTTTTTTTTGTTGTTGTAACTAGTGTCCAATTAATAAGGTCACTGGCCAGATTGTATGTTTATGAATTCATGTCCTCATTAGCTTATGTTCTAAACATAAACATACCTTAAAAATAAATCTGATGACACTAATGAAGGAATATTTATAATTAACAGATGTGTCCCATCTGCTTACATTTTCTTTATCGTATCTGTGGACAACACAGATTATTATCAGTATGGGATGACTCTTTCTATTCCATTGAATGATTGAGCAAAATGCCATTCCTGTGCTCTTCCCTGTGCTTCCCCTGCAAGGGCTGTAGCAATTGCTGTGGGTTTTGTTTGTTTTTTTTTTTTAATTGAACAAATTCCTCTTTGAAACTACAGGCTCCAGAAGCTGATACCAGCAATAAGATAAAGCACTAGGCACTAAAGGAGCTGGGAATTCCAAGGAACGGAAATACACTTCAGGAAACAAACAAACTAACTAACAAACCAAACCAAAGAAAAAAAAACAAAACCCAGCCTAAAAAGCCCAAAACATTTGTAGGTGGGATCTAAAGTTAGAATTTGGGAAGAAATTAACACGTGAAGCACAGAACAGTTAATGGTCAAGTGAAAGCAGGTGAGACAATGTCTTCTGAAAAGCTTGCGCTAGTATTAGTATTTAGTAAATTGGCACAATAACACAAATCTGTAGTACAGGAGAAAGAATGTAGAATTCTTTTTTGGAAGTAACCTTCTCTTGCTGCAGCATAGATCATTGAAAAAGCAAACATTTTGCTTTCCACCAACATCTTTGAGCCAGGAATCTAAATTGTAGCGCGCAAATTAGAATGAAGTTTAGAAAAATAAAGGTTTACTTAAAAACGGGTAAATTTCTTCCACTCTGACCCCAAGGTATGCACATACATAGATTTTCTTCTCTTCAAGTGTATGAAGTTTGAACTGTCCTGTATTGAATGTTTACATATACAAAATATTGTATTTAATAGTAAATAAAATTAAAATTATCAATTGAAAACTGCTTAAATATTAAAATAAATGTTTCCAAGGAAATTCTTGGGAAAACTTGTGCCTCTGCAGCCTTGAAAGTTTGAACCTCTTAAGCTTACCTTTTCTAAGCTACATACTAACATCTTTTTTTTTTTTTTCCCTACAGAATCCCCATCTTGTTCAGTATAGTGGACAGTTGATGAATATCTCCTTAATATGTCAGTTTCTTCACACAAGTATATTTAGGGCTTCACTTTGCTTACTAAATGCTATACAAATCAATTCTGAAAACGGGTTTATTAATTTTCTGATGGAATCTTTTCTACTAATACTAGTGCTTCACAGTATTGTTTCTATGGGATGGATTGATATGTTCTTCATTTTATAGTGGAGGAACATAGACACTGAGAAACAAAAGCAAAACATATCACTTACTTTTGGAAACAGTCTCTGAGACATCTGAACCTGATTCTCTGCACGTAAGGCACTGAGCACTTTCCATGATCTGCTGATGTTAGTTGCAATAGCAAGTGGCCAGTACTTTGGGGAATTGACTTCAAAGACCAAAATCAGGCATCTAGAATATCACTATACAGTTAAAAGAGTCCTGGGAGAAGTTTAAGTGCCATGACATAAGGTCTCTGTAACAGAGGCATGCCTGTTAAATCATGGAATCCCACAGATCCTGCAATTGGCTTGTTTGTTCCACAGCTTCTCAGGCCTAGCTCCATCTCTTCATTTTCCCACCCACATCTGCTGCTTCTCCTAATTTGCAGCTGGTTTATTCAGTTCCCTCTGTGTGCTCCTTGTTCTTAGAATGATCCAGAGTGTGACTTCGGGGAAATTGCTGTTCAGATGATGCCCAGTTATCATGACATTCCATTTTAATATAAACCCCAATCTTTTAATAATAATTTCTAAAGATTTTTTGTAGCATCACTAAACATGTAGCAATTGCATTTTTCAGAGACTTGTACCTTGACTCAGTGTGGGAAGACTTTCTTGAGAGAGCTTCCTCAGACAGTAGAAAGCTACAGTTGATGAGAAAGAGAGGTCATCACTTCACTGAAGTAATGTATTTTTCCTAGCCTCATTCTAAAACATGGTTGAAATTCAAGTAATTCTTTAAAAATGTAATTCTCAGACACATAACTTTTATTGCAGAAATACAGATCTAAGAGTAAAAATTTGCTGAAGATAAGCAAGTAACAATAGGATCTCAGAATATATGACAGCTGTAGTAAGCAGCATCATCAGACTTACCAATAGCAAAAGACTGAGTATTCTCTGATAGAAGGGGAGAGGGTGAAATCTTTCATACCTACGGTTTATGCGTACAGGATGCATGCTACTTCATTTGCAGCCAAGAAACTAAGAACAATATCACTTTAATGGCCAGTCTTCTCCACCCTATGTAAGCAGTTTATTATCTGTTAATAACGGAGTTGGCTTTTCTTCTTGTCTTTCCTGAAAGCTGTCTTTCACCTTACTCAGTGTATCTTTTTTCATATCTTCAGTAATCTTTTGCTGAAGGTATGAAGAGTATGAAAGATTTTATTCCTCTACATACAAAACTGCAAAAGCTGTATGTGTTATTTATTCAGAGGAAGAGATATAATCCTGTGTCAGGGGGTGTTCTGGAAAGCAAATTATTTTCCTTAGGAATGCACACACACACGCACGCACACACACAAATGAGAGGTATCAAAAACATCCTTGTGAGAATTTAGAAGCAGTGCAATGACTCCTGGTAAATTATGAAAATAAAGCATATTTATAGGATATACAAAATAGTTTGTGTGTGTGTGTGTATGTACTTGTTTATGTAAATCACATAAGGTATCCCAGAAGGTGAACTGAAGTCCCAGAGTTTCATAAGAATTTTTTGTTATGCTGTAAACTCTCTGAGGCTTTCACATAATTACCATGTTCATTGCTAAGTCTGGAATCACTTAAGGAAAAAATGTTTCAGCCATTTTTTGAGTACTAAGATAATGAAGCAGTATTTTACCTGTTAAAATTAAATCATATACGTATGTAACAACTTAGTAATACAAACAGGTGGAACTATTAATGTAAACTGTACAATGAGTTAGGCCTAAAAAAGATGTTCTTTTGACTATTCAAAAAAATATAGTTTGGGTTTGATCAGTAGGTGCTTCTGTGTACTGTGGGAGTGCCAGAGATCATTCTTCCTCCTGCTCATATATAGCTCAGTCTTCAAGACTGATCAAGCCACCTTGTGCATAGCAAATTGTCTTGAGTCCACTGACTTGAGAAGAGCTTTAATGACATCAATCAACTGAAGTTTTTGCCAAGACTACACACATCCTGATGCACGTGCATCCTGATGTGGTTTTTTTGTAGATAACCTGAGATGATTTTACTGTTAGAAGGATAATTAGCGCCCTGTAGGAAAGGGCACTATCTGTTACTGAATAGACAAAGTTAAACTTTTTTAAAAAATTCTAGTAACCATGTAATACTATTTCCGAATTCTGGTATGTTAATTTCTTTGTGTCCCCCTCTCCACTCCAGTATCTATTTAGTGCCTTTCTTGCAGTCAGTATTGTATATTTTCCTTTAATTGTCATTGATCAGTTTTAGTTGCTTTTCATCAATTGTATAGTAACCTTACTATATGACAGCAAAGGTTCTATGAACAGCAGAATATAGGAGGTTTGTGATTTGTGTCATGTTTGTGTTACACAATGTCGAAGGAGCTGTGATCTTTGATGAAAACTCTTCCTTCATTATCTGCCTTAAATATGAATTGTCTGATGCCATTAATAGACTTTAGCCTATGCTGTGGGTAACCTTGCAGAACTGTGCTGTTTATTTTTGCAGACATGGTAAGAACTGAAATATTCCTTCAAGTTTGCCTGGATTTTGCTGGGAGGTTTTAAGTTCTTTGAGGAGAAATGAAAAAGTAACATATGTATGGATGGGCTGACCATTCCTACCAATTTCCTTACATTAGGCTAAAAAAGAAAGAAAGAACAAAACAAAATCAAAACCTAATAGAAAAACTCGCTAATAGAAAAACTCGTGCACATGTTAGCAATTATGTATAGCACTCATGTATACTGATTATACTTTATAATGGATAATAATGTGTTATAAGAGACAAGTCACTGGTCACAAGTCACAAGGAATCGATACTGGGACAAGTACTGTTTAGCCTCTTTATTTATTACTGACCTGGATAACGATAAGAGTGCACCCTCTGCAAGTTCACAGACAACACAAAGTTGGGAGGAGTAGCTGGTGCACCAGAGGGTCGGGCTGCCATTCAGGAGGACCTTGACAAGCTGGAGAAATGGGCAGAGAGGAACCTCATGAAATTCATTAAAGGGAAGTGCAAAGTCCTGTCCCAGGGAAGGAATGATCCTGTGCACCCTACACACTGGGACCTGACAGGCTTTGCAAACAACCTGGTGATCATGGTGGACAAGTTGATCACGAGCTAGCCATGTGCCCTTGCAGCAATGAAGACTAACAGCCTCCTGGGCAGCATTAGGAGGAGTGTTGCCAGCAGGTCAAGGGAGGTGATCCTTCCCCTCTGCTCAGCACTGGGGAGGTGTATATGGAGTGCTGTGTCCAGTTCTGGGCTCCCCAGTACAAGAAAGTTACCAACACACTGGAGGAGGGTTAAGCAACCGGAGGATCTGACACAAAAGGAGAGAGCTGGGACTGTTTAGTCTGGAGAATCATCATCATAGAATCATGAAGAGAAGGATCAGGAAGGAGTAGAGGTGACAGAGCCAGACTGTTCTCGATGGTATCTTGTGCCAAGACAAGAGGCAATGGGCACAAGCTGAAATGCAGGAAATTCCTCTTAAACATAAGAAAAAAAAAACATACTGTGTTCAAACACTGGAACAGGTTGCTTGGAGAGGCTAGGGAGTCTCCATCCTTGGAGATATTAAAAATGCAGCTGGATGCGGTCATAAGCAATTTGCTGTAGTTGACCCTGCTTTGAGCAGGGGGCTAGGACTACATGATCACCAGAAACCCCTTCCAACCACAGTTATTTTGTGTTTCAGTGATAATATTTAAAAATAACCGTTCTCATCTGTAGCATTTAGCAACTTTACTGAGAAGGAAATATTGAAATGGAGTTTCTTGAGGGAGGTGTGTCCCTATGTACACATGCTGGTTTTCAGTAGTTGGATTGGATTCCTCTTTTTTCCCATTTTAACCTCTTGGTCTATCTTTTCTGTTAATTTCTATTTCTGTCAGTTTACACTTCTTATTTCTTTCTTTACTTCTATCGATCATAAAGGAAGAGAAGGGAAATTCTCAGCAATAAGAGCACACAGAAGAAACGCAGCAAAGCACTTGAGATGGGGCTTTGGCTATCAATGAACACTGACCTATTAAACCTCTGATCACACTCAAATTCCAGCAATTTATGTGGGAGGAGTAGTATATTGCTAGAAGAGTGTCAGAAATACAAAATAATATGTTATTGCAGGGGCTGCAGTCTAGTACTGTGTATAAAATGCCAGTAGTATAGGAAGTGGCAAAAAGAAGCTCCTTTCATATGATTTACAAGAGTGAAGTAAGGAAAAGGCAAAGAATAGGTACTCTGAAGTATCTGTGGAACAATGCATTCTGTTATCTGTATATCCCTGTTCCTCCTCACTTACATAATTTTTACAGCACAATTTTATAAACATCTGCATACAATATTGTATTAAGGTTTGCATTTATTTTAATTTTACTTGAGGTTTAATTTGCACTGACTCTGTCACAATATTTTTTTAGGCGTTAAACTTCAGTTTTTCTGGTTTTCTGCATTTTAAGAACTTTGATAAAATGTGATCTAAAGATTTAATTTAATTTACATGCTGTCTTTCCCTAAAGAGAGGCATAAGAAAGAAATGTAACAAATCTTAGCTTTCTAAACATCAATTCAAACTTATAAAATTTTAAAGTATGTTCACATGTATTAGAGATCCCACACCAAATTTTTGGAACTAAGTATCTACATTTATTTTAATTGTTCTGCTCTAGCTGTGAGCAAATGCATATACTAGAAGCTTTATACCTTGAGACAGCATACATTTAGATTGTATGAAAAGTCAAATGCATTTTCGAATATGTATAGCTAAAATTCCAAACCAGTTCCCGTTACAAAAGAGTTGGTAGGTTAGACGCTCATCCTTTGAGGAAGATGAATGCATTGCTTATGTGACAAGCTTTGGTGTGAACAGTTGCATCTCTTCCCTCTGGGCAATAGGGCTGAAGGCTTCATCACACTTAGGGTAATCCTTTTCTCTCTTCTCTCTGTTAGCATGCAATCTCCCATCAGGGACAAGACCAGCCAGGCTTTTTTTTTACTTGGACTTACTAGTTTTATTCTTGCATGTATGTAGATTTGATTAATCTTTCTCTGATGCTAAGATTTCTCTTACAGAATTTTCAATTGCTAGTGGTACTAGAGACTAGGAGAAATTAACTAATTTTGGACTGTTAATGATAAATCCCAGTGAACAAATGCAAGAAAGGGAAAGACATCTTGAAATCAATGTAACTGGTGAGGTATTTTGACTTCAGTGAAGTTTTGGAGCTGACCATCAGAAACCGTTCAGCCTAGTGTTTTTATTAATAAACTACGTGCAGCTGAATTTACAAAACGTGTTTAGAGTGTGGTAGGAATGTACAGTAAAGGTGACTTTCCTCCTTGGACACCATCTTTTCCTTTATAGGTTAGCATCAGCAAGGCTGAGTGGCACATCAAGTGCTGTGTACTTTTGTTACTAGCATGATTCTCTGAGTACTAACAGTGCTTTAGGAATAAATTCTCAGAATCACAGAACTGCCATACTGTCAAAAGTCTTGGAAATGGGAATATTGCCAACCTGCCACCCTCCTGCTTTTGCACCCAGGCACAGTGAAATCTTTCCACCACAGCAGTGTGCTGCCCAGGCTGGTTCTTGCAAGAGATTTCTGCGTGTTCCTTAGAAAAATAAACTCTCAAAAAAACACCCCCAAAACAACAAAACACCAAACCCCCAGAATAATAGAGGCCAACTTGCTAAGTCAGGCCCCAGTGCAATCACTGATGCATGTTAGACTGATGTGTTATTTCCACCTGCTTCCTGCGTAGCACAACTGGGGTTCACAGAGCTACTATGACCAACAAAAGGCACAGCTGAACAAACTAAAACGCCTGATGGTGTGATAGCTACTCTGAATCTATATGGTAGCCTTACACTACTTGTATAAGATGGTGCCACTGTAATAGTGGAAACAAAAATAAGCCTTATATTCTCCTGCTTAGAAACATTGCAGAAACCTGGCCAGCAAAGCTGCTCTACAGGGTAAGCCTCCCCATCCACCCAGACTGCCCTGCCCAGCACAAGAGCCAAATGTTGGTAACCATGAAGAAATGTCAGGTGTTTTGTTATTAATATTAAAAAAAATGCAGATAAGGTAAATGGAAGAATAACCTTCAGTCCTAACCTCATGAACCAGCTCCACCATTCCTAAGTGATGTGCATGCAGAACACATTTTGGAAGCTTAGAATGTTGTCCAAAGTATTTGATTTCTGCTGAAAATACCTGACAGAAGCCACTGTAAAGTTTTGATGTATGACATTAGTCAAAACCTTTAGATCAGAAACTCTTCAATGAGCACCGCAGACCACACTGGTAGGGATACCAAAAAAGAAACTAAAAACTTTAATGGACAAGAGCAAATTTGATTTTAATGCAAGAAAACTAAGCAACCTTTAATACAGTAGAAAACAAAGTACTGTAACTTGAGGGGAGAGAGGTGCTTAACTCTGTAGTGGTGCCAGTCATCCATCAGGTTGCAGGGAATGATAATGGGTGGTGTCCTCCGAAGGCCTTTGGTCAGCACCTGTCTAGCAGAGGTGGATGCTGCTCTGCCAACAGTGTGCTTGTGACACTAAAATACGCACTTTGTTTTCGACTGGTGTACCAACTTGCTCCTGCTTATGAAGGGAATATGGAGTCTGAAAACTTTCAATATAGGTATTAAAATTTTTGTCTTGAAAAAAAGCCTTTTTATCACAAAAATATGTCTTAATCCTCTGTCTCTTGATCCTGTGATCAAAAGAGATTTGGGGGAAAAAGCAAATCTGAAAAATTCATGAATGTAGAAGTTTTGCTTTTAGAGGTACACTGGAAACTCTGTGAAGTCCACGTGGGCCTTGGTTATGGTCAACAGTGCAAAACCTTAAGGCAGTTGGAGACAGCTTGGCAAAGTTTGTTTGTGAGTAATCTGCAAAATTAGTAGATTTTGGTCCTCCTCATTTGCTGAAGATGCCCTGTCAGAAGTGCCACCTAAGAGAGCCATTATTCTTTTTATTTAACAAGGATGATATGAAACTTGGACTCTAGACAAAAAGTTTTTGGTTCTTTCTTCTTCTTGCTTTTTCCCTGTTTTAGAACTGTGTCTCAAGTATTCAGAAATTACCAGATATTAATGAATTGACTACATACATTGATTTGCTGAAAATTTGCTTACCTGCAGACATTTATGGACATGTGCAAGTTAGAGGGGATGCACATATATCTGTCCCTCTCCTCCATCCCTATCTATCCCCACATATATTCTCATTTGAGGAAGTGACCCATAAGAAAAGTTGTTCTGGGTTTACCTTTATCAGTCTAACCTTTTTGATATTCTTGTCTGAATTTGAAAATGAAGCAACGCAAGTAGTGTCCTCTTCTCAAGAAACTCAATGTGATGTGTTAATCTGCTGGTTATTCTGGACTGTTAAATAATACAGTAATTGGTGATTAGCAAACCTGAGATAATGGAACAGTTGACCCGTGCCACGGGGGACTGGTTAAATTCAGCTTACTTTTAAAGAGCATGTTGGGCATGCCTGTTTCTGGACCCTGAAGACTGCCTTGATACGAAGCACAGTTCAGCAGCAGTAGAATCACTTAGGGACACATACGAGTTAGGCAATTGATGAAGTAAATTCAATAAGCTTTCTGTGCTATGTTCTTGGACCTTTGGGAGAAAGAAACAGTGACCTTTACATTGAATACTGTAGTTAAAATGTAGAGACTTACTGCTGGGAGGTATCATGTTCAAATTGGAGTTGAACGGAGGCTTCTTTTATAAGACCAAGGGCTGTTGAAGCTGTTTTGAGGCAAGGAGAACCAAAGTAAAGATTAAATTAAATTAAACCCAAAGGGAAGGTGGTAGGAAGGAAACAGAGCATTGGAGGAGGTGTGTGTTGGGGGTGGGAGCTGTTAAACTACGTGACTGACCTGGTAAGATCGAAACACCTCCAGCCAAACTCCTCTACATTAGCTTCTCTGTTACATGAACCAGCGTGTACCCAACTTATTATTGGTTATTACTGCTATAGTTGCCTTTATTCACAAATTGCTCTGTCACTGTTGGGGGGTTTACTATAGCTTTCTTTAACCGTAGGCATGCGTCTCTTCTTGCCATTCATTCCTCCTATTTGAAAGGATCTTTTTAGGAGGCGACTGCTTCACCCTGAATGGGGCATGGTTTTTCATCATCAAATGTGTGTGTACTTACTTCTTGGCTACTTCTTCCTAGTCCTACTTTGTAGGACTAGGTATCGCTTTGCTGTTGCCTGCTATTCTGGTTGTTTATAACTTTCCTCAGAACTTGCAAGTTGGACTTTCTTCATCTCATGCCACTTTTTTTCCCAACAAGATAAGACTTTTCCAGTGAAGAGTGTGTGGGACATAAGCACACTGTTTTTTAACTGTCCTGTTATATACTTGGATAGAAAAGGCAGACAGATGCCTGCATTATTATACTTTACATTGTGTGTACAGGTGAAAATTATGCTAATAATCTTTACTTTCACATTTTCTCCTCATCACTCTGCTCCTTCCCAGCCTGTCCGTAAGCCTGGCATCTGCAGAACTCCAGGCCAGAGTATTTAAAATCCTATGTATGTTCCCTTCATTTTTAGCAAGGTGTTCATTCTAACTCTTGGAATTTTTAATACAAATAAAAGGATGATGAGAAGTACTTAGTGTTGCGTATTTCAAAGAATTAAGATACAATATTAGATTAAATGACTTTACAAGTAGGGCTGTGGGTTCAGCAAAATGCTTAGCAGATACAGGGATCATTGCCATAATTTCTGTCTAAAGTATAAAACTCCATATTGGAAAGAGATTTCATAGTGTTCTGTTTTCTCCAGATGTTTCAGAGGATGTAGTTCCCTACAAGTCATTTTGTGTTGTGCTATTAAAGATGAATGCAAAGAAGACTTGGAGTTTTTACATATTTTGTGAGCACTGACAAATTGTTAGAGAATATCAACTCTTCCCAATCTCTCTGGAATTTAATGTAAAAATAAAAAATAGATTGAGCAGGGTTTGGGGTTTTATTTCATTTTAAAATCTCCTTGTAGTAGTAACATATTTGCTCCTGTCAGAATGATACAAAACAATTTCAGTATGTAAGTACAGAGTAACTGCTTTGGGTAAATTACACTGAGTTTAACAACTCCAGAAAATGCAATAATGTCTTTGTTTACTTTCTGTATGTTTAATTGTATCTTCAAATAGATGTCATTGCTTAATACTTGGTAACGTGACAACTCGATGTGTAACTTCAGTAATATTTTACAATATTACCTGGCAGCTCCAGCCAGCATTTAGGTTTAGTCATAATAAACAGAGATTTATGGAGAGCTATATGATTTGAAGAAAAGGCTCAGTTATCAAGCATTAAAACATTGAGAGCTGAAATTTTTCTTGAAATGTAAAATAATAACATTTTGCTTGAATGCCCATTAGTTACACCTGCAGAGTGCAATTCTGGCTTATAGCAGAATTATTCCAAATAGGACAATAATAATCTTTTTCCAGCACAGCCTCATTACTTGAATGAAATACACTTGTTAACTTAAACAGATGGAATAAATACAGGATAATCACAGGATCTGTGGTGGTTCTAATCTAGACTGACAAACAGTTGTCTTGGTTATGAAAACAGCTCTAGAAATTCAGAGGTAAAGCCAACTGTCTTAATTATTGGAATGATATGAACTCTGCAAAGCAATTTTATTGAGGTATTAATTACTATTTGATTTAGATTTTATACATATTTTAAACAAAATTACTTCTGGCACTGCTGATGTTTTTTGAGATCCCGCTGGTATGACTCTAATCACAATTTTATAAATGTGTGTATTTGAAAGTGGGATAATGCAAACCCTTTCTTTTATTAAATGTATAAAAAACTGCGTAATCTACTTGTATGGACCAGAGGGTGACTGACCAATGTTTCCTTTTAAGTCTCTTCTGGCAAGATTGTTGAAACATGCCTTGGGAGTGATTAATGCAGTGGTAGTGCTGGATATAACATCCTAGAACTTCAGTCCCTTCGAATTACTGCTGCTTTTTTGTAAAAGTATTTCTGAAAGTTTTAATATGTATCTTGTTGCTGCTAAATTGCTGTTCATTTGGAAGACTTAGAGTTAGTTCATTGCCTAACAGAGACTGTAAGTCTAATTTAAATAACCATCAACCTATTTCTTTTCATTCTAGCTTGCCTAAAATGGAAAAATAACGTGCATTTTCAAGTACTTTAACCTGTCTTTGTATTCATTTTATATGCTGGTGCTAAGAATATGGATTTTCAAGCTGTACATATCCTGAGGTTAAATTACGACTTTTTAAAATATCCCTGTATATTAAATAACCTCTTGTTTAATAGAAAATTTATTCTTACAAGTAACTTACTAGTTATATATTTTCGTTAGTTGGCTTAAATAGCATTTTTGAATATATGTATTTCTTTTTTTAAAAGCTTTCTCTGAGCATTTGAAAACATGCAGGTTGTTCAGCAGCTGGTGGAACCTGTTATTTTCATTTTTGGATCTCACCATCTTGCAATCTTTGTTTTGTGGTCAAAATTGCTGTGCTCTAAGAAGGTTAGATAGCTCTGCCCTGGGGACCTGGCCTTTGTAGTCCAAGCAGCTCTAGCATTAAATGATTACGGCAGTTTCCTCTTTCCATTTTCCTCATTTCAAAGAATGAAGTGTCCTGTTCACACAGTTCTCTGAGTCCCAGAGGCAGAGAGAGCTAGCAAGCTTAATCTGTACTAAAGCCTCAGTTTTTCACATGGCAAAGCAGGACTATAGTAAAAAAAAGTAAAAAGAACTGTCTTTATCTTTGAATTGTATTTAAAACAAACAAAAAACCCCACCCATAAAACAGAAGGACACTACAAAGTTGCATCAACAAGCAGTTTTAATGGGTTTTAATGCAGAGTACCACAGTGTTGCATTGTAAATGATTCATTTTATACTGTTTTCTGGAATGGGATTAGTAAATTACAGACTTGTCTTTGTGTGTAATTTTCAATAAGATACGACATATTTGTGAAGATTTAGACTTCTGCATAAAAACTGGTAGGTTGCAAGATCTATCAGTAAATTTCAAAATCTATCTTAAAAGAACTGAGATTAAGATTTTAATGACTATAATTAATAAAGCAATAGATCGTAAGTGATCTCTTTTATTTGTGGGACTTCAGAATGTTGCATTAGTGAGTGTTAAAAACTTATTTTTGAGAATGCTACTAAAAATAATTCTAAAAAACATTATAGTGTGATGTACTAATATGTTCAATAAACAAATGTTCATTTGATATAAGTAAGTTATTTCTAGCAGCTCTAAATGAAATAGCTATTGACAATCGGCACTGAGAGCTTGTCATTTATCATACAATGTGCTTGAAGGGGCCTGTTAAATAGGGGAAAGAAAGTATTATTGACATTCTCCTCCAATGGGTTTAACTAACCCATAAAAGTGGCCACTGTCATACCTGTGCAGCTTCCTGAAGACACTGTGCAGCAACTCGGGGAGAACAAAATGTGAATCACAAATAAAGGGAGCGAAGCTGGCCATGTGGGTACAGTTAAAAGAAGAAGCCATTCTGTACTCATATATCAAATTATAAATAGTGGTTTTTCAAACTAAAAACAGTCTTTTGCCATTTGTCTGTTGCTGAAATAACTGTTTGGGAGAGGTTATAGGTGTGAGTTGTTTGAGATTTTTTTGTTTGGGCTTTTTTTCATTGGTTTGGTTTGGTTTGTTTTTTTTGCTGTGCAGCCTTTTTTTTTTTAAACTCTCTCTCCAATGCCTGTGGATTGTACTTTTCTTAGACTTGAATTCATTACCTTCATTACCATTCCTTTATGCTCAGGCTTAAATCAGTTAGGCGGCTCTCCTTCTCATTTGCTCTTGTCCCAGAAGAGAGGGAAGACTTTCTCTCATGAGCTGTATTTTTTCTTGTGGAAAGTAAAGCAATTATGTTTCTTAGTCTTTGTCTGTTCTAAACACTGTGTTTTCCCTGACGTTTTTTTTCCCAAAGAGATGAAAGAAAAAAATTTGGGTGTTTTTCTCCTTTGAGTTCTAGTAGGAAATGTCATACCAGTGATTTCTGTGGGACTATTTTGAGTTCTAATGTATAATTAGACACTCTACACTTTGCCTCTGTGAGTTTTTAATGTTTAAGAGAAGTCCATCAAGATAATCTTTATTAATAATAATCTCACATATACTTTACAGGTGTGTTATAATAATAAAAGCTTTTTATTCTGGAGCTCCTTCATGAATTTTACTGTTTTAATAACCTATTTCACATCTGGATTTTGGTGGAGGGCAGAAATGCTCAAATCCTCTGTAGACCGAAGCTGAGTTACATTTAAGGCTCACATAGCTTGTTCATTTGAGCAAAATGATGCGTGCCTTTGAAATGTGCTTCCACTTCTCTTTTTCAGTCAAAATTATTGACATGAGAGTGGATAGCATGTGTTGCATGGCCATTTAGTCGATTATTTGATCAAACTAAGATTTCCTGTTGTAGAACAGCAGTTAAGACATTTGAAATCAGGCGAGATCAGAACAAGCAGAAGGTGAAAAAGATTATGGGACCCCCAGTGAAATAATAATTTATTATAAATGCTGCAATGCATTGATCAGGTCCAATTTTCATTCTACATATGCACAGGAAAAGATGGTAACTATGTCCTATGGGGCTGGGTATTTGAGCAGTTCCCTTCGTGGACTGCTGGCGGTTTATATGACAACCCAGGCTGTGTTGTTCAGAATTTGTACTGGCCACTGGGAGGTCTGAGGGGGCTGGTGTGGCAGGAGACAGTCCTCTGTGTGGGGCCAGCGGGGAGTGTGCATACATCATACCTTTCCATGGACTCCTGTCTTCACGGGCTGAAGATTAAGGCAGAAATTATACTGCCTTATGGCATTGCCTAGTCCTTTCCCTTTACCTCTTTCTCCCTTTAACAGTATCCTGTAGCTTTTGGTTGGGTGGGGAGAGCAAGAAATAGTTCTTAAAATATTTCCAGGGTTCTTCAGTTGTGTTATAACTCATGATGAGTCCTGGTAAATTCTGGATGCAGGTGCCCATGTGGAAGCGTGGGTGTACTGTGCAGGCTGGAGTGCATCAGGGCTCGTTCACACTCTAAACAAGCAGAGCTAGTTTAGGTACTAGAATTAATCAGTGTGTGGCAGTATGTTGTTCCCTAGAGAATAACTTACCCCATTTCTTGGCAGGATAAAATAGCCTGTGTGAAGCTTCCTGATGTTGCGACTAGAAAAAAGGAAAAACTGGTGTGGGTGGATGTAATGTAAGCACATGACTTGGCTATTCACAGAGTCCTTAAAGAGTCTGAAAGCTGCAGAAACACACTTTAAAACAACGTGGTTTGTGACTGGTCAGCAGCTCTCATAATTAAGATTAATCAGTTATTGTCTTAGGTAAAAAATAATGTTGCTTTTAAGAAATATTCGTTCTCCAAAACCATAATTAACCCACTCTGCTTGCTTCCTGCTATCTGCAGCCATTCTTGCTAGAGGGATATTACAGTGGCAAAACTAGGAACAATAGTAGTTTTGAAATTGTAGTTTGAAATGTTTCTTTACAAGTTTTGTTTTCTGTAATGGCATGCCATGCCAAAGAAACTGGTTTATCATCAGCTCAGAATTCTAGGAATTACCTGGCAATTACCTGAAGTAATTCTGAAGTAATAATTTAAAAGTGAGTAATATTTAAGGCATGATAGTACATTCATTTTTGGGCATCTTGCAAGCATTTTTTTCTTTTAAATAAGCTGTGCATCACCGATGTTTATTTTTGAAGAGGAAATAACTGTACCTTACGGTGCATGAAGAATTACTGTTTATTGTTCACAGAACCACAGGGGTTGGAAGAGACCTCTGGAGATCATCTAGTCCAACCCCCTGCCAGAGCAGGGTCACCTAGAGAAGGTTGCACAGGATGGCGTCCAGGCGGGTTTTGAATGCCTCCAGAGTCAGAGACTCCACCACCTCTCTGGGCAGCCTGTTCCAGTGCTCTGCCACCCTCAGAGTAAAGAAGTTCCTCCTCATGTTTAGATGGAACTTCCTATGTTCAAATTTGTGATCAATTCACTATTAATTATACTGCTTCTTTGGCTTTAATGGCATGATTAACTTTGACTTGGTTTTGTGATTTTTGGATGAGTTTAATTTCATGTGGCTGGTATTTGAAACTCTCTGGTCATAACTGGTATTTTAAGAGTACTTTCAATATGGTGGCAAGTAAAGGCCATAACAAACTGAGGTCAATATTTCCTATATAGACCTTAAATTCTGCTGGACAGACTACAAACTCTAGGGCAGAAAAACAGATGTCACTGGATGTGTTGATGGTTTATAGAAGCTTGGTAGTGCAGGACCCTTGTCCTGCTTGAAGCTCCTGAAGTCAGAAAAACCTACTCAAAATAACTTGTATTACATAGCATCAGACTGTGCATATGCCTTCCTGGAGACAGCGTCTTTTGGAAGGTGCTTGTTGGCGTTCTCTAGTTTCTCTTCATGTTTTGATAATGGCCGTAGCCTTCAGTTTGTTGAAATGCATATGTTTCTGCAAAAAGTGTATCTTTCTTGTTTGCTTGTTTGAGTAAATGTTGTCACTAGATTTTGTATATGGTTTTTTTCAGCCAGCTCTAGTATTTCAATGATTATACATTTTCTGAGGGTTTTTGAGTATTCTTAACACATGTGTCCTATTTCATGGGCACATGGAGCACAAGTTCTGATGAGGATCTGAGATTCGAGTCTCTCTGCCCTCATCTTGGTGTCAGAGGACATGGCAAGATGTTGTCTCTGCCCTGTTCTGCCTGCTACCCTCCCTTTTTGCCTCCTCCAGCCATGCACTGGATCACATGAGGGAGCAGGCCAGTAGCATGGGACTTATGCTGGGCCTTGTGCTCCTTGGCTGTTAGATAGTTTATTTTCTTCTGCCGTGCGCGCGCTATGTTGAATTGAGGGTGAGACACTGCACTGAGGTAGAAACTGCCCAGTTCCTAGTATCGTGCTGAGGAAGTGGAAGATGGAGACAGCTTCCACCTTGTTGGTCATTTGCCTGGTAAATCTGTACCTAGTCTCTTCCACCAAGTTGCTGATAACCCTGTGTTGTAGGTGCTATGTGAGAACCGTCCACAGACATTTCCGTGCAAGCTGTGCACGATGCATATGCCAAGTGGCAGATGCAGAGGGGAAGAGAAAGCAGAGACTGAGAATGCTGAGCTTCCTGTTTCTTTAAAATAAATAACTTTAAATATTTGTGTAAGGCAAGCCAAGCAAGTAAATGTTACATTGCTCTTAAATCTTTCTATTAGTTAATCTATCAAGAGTTGAAAGCAGCTGTTCCAGATGAGTGGTCACCCACTGATGATGAATGGTTTAACTCACATGGGAAGGCAGTAAAGTCTCACACAGCATAAACATCTGTAGAAGTAACATATAGATTTCTGCTTTTATCGTGCCTCCTCTCTTTGGGAACTTGAGAGAAATAAAATTGATTTTCAGGATTTATTTTTTTTTTTAATATGACTAACAATATTCTTTATTTTTGTTTCTTTGCCTAGGGTATTTATGTAAGGGATGCACCTTTGAAGGACATAAAAGTGTTCAACTTCCGTCGATTTGTAGCTCTGTTTAGTGTGGTAAACGCCACAAAGCGGGACGCTGGCAACTATCGCTGCATGATTCGGACAGAAGGAGGAGTTGGCGTGTCAAACTATGCAGAACTGATAGTCAAAGGTATTTCACAATAAAAAAATCGGTATTTGCATGCTCAGTGTATGGAATAAGGATCTGCAATTGCTAATTCAGTAAGAATGTCACCCATAACCTGTTAAAGTCGATAAGAGGTTCAATAAATAGACTCTGTTTATGTAAATCTTAAGAGTCTATCCAGCTGTAACAAGAGAACGACAGAAGCAGCCAGGGCTAATTAACTAGTTACCTGTTGATTGTTTTAAATAATTCCCCAAAATGCACTGTTTAGAACTATATGTCTTTAAGAGTCTATTTACAAGATTTTTTTTGTAAGGTATGAGCGTAATACTGGCTATTTACCTCATTTGTGGAGATTGCATTCTAAAAATATTTTTACTGCAAAATATGAAAGATTTACATTAAAATGAACACATAAAATACACATATTCCAACATACGGAAGGATGTTTTTAAAAACAGCAGGAACCACGTAAATATAAATAGAATGCATACAGGTGTGTCCATCCTTATTATAGAAAACTGCGCTAAAACAATTTTTAAACATTTATTATGCTTAAATTGCATTTTGATGGCTTCTTACTTTTATATTAGTATTTTGGAAGAACAGAATTTTATTTTTGTTCTTTCAGGGACAAAAACAGATTCTGTAGCACCTAAGGTGTGGAGCTACATTATTGTGTTATGGGTCTTCCCTTTCTGGCCCATTCTGCGCCTAACAAACAAGAAGTGAGATGAAGGGCTAAGGGCTGTTTTTCTCTTCTTTCTGAAAACAATTTGATCCAAATTGGCAAGGAGTGAACGAGTGCCCTAAAACTAAATACACCACCAGTGTGGCATTTTCTTCTGGGAATTAGGAAGGACACACTTGCATCTATTATGCATCCTCTGATTTTAAAAACAGTATCCTTCGCTGGATAGGACTTTTTTTCTTTTGGAGATAGCGTGTGGATTATCATGAATGGTATCATTATAGCTGTTCTACTAGAATTAAAGAAATTTATAGGCTAACGAGTAACAGGAGCAAGAAACTAATTTTTGTGTAGTCCCTTCTTGTCACTCTGCTTTTCAGATTCTGCTCTAGTTTTTATCTTTTGGGTTAAGATACAAATTAATATTTGTTTAGATTTATTAATCTAATTAAAAATTCAGTACCTATTGTAGTATAAGAGCTTGTACAGTTCTGGTTGCAGACAGCAGGCTGGATAAGGGGCTTTGTTATTAGTTGATCTGGGATTTGCTCTTTTATTTCTCCTAACTCTTTAATTATTTTGTGTATTTATAAACCTATATGGGATTTCTCAGGACTTTTTAAAGGTGTGATCCTTTCCCTCAAGGCAACTTATATGTAGGGCAATAAGCAAGGTGTGGGATAACTGTTACATCTGAAAATGCAGCATGGATCTTGTTTCTGAAGTCAGTATAGAAAGCATATGTATGAGAAGCTAGCAATAAAGGTGGGGTTTGAAGGACAGGAGGCACAGAGACATAAGAATCAGGCCAAAACATTAAAAAAGCAAAGCAAAAGTTTTGGGGAAAAAAAGATGAGACGAAGTGAGAAGAACAATAGAGTTTACATAAAGAAGGCATAGGAAGGTTAGCAGCTAAGCTGTAGATAAGGATCAGTCTTTTGAGTTAAATAAAAATCGAGGGGGATATTTAAGAAGAAAACGAGGAGTGGAATAATGGAGAGGTGATATGGTTAGCAGAGTGTGAGATGAGCAGGGACTGATTGGAGAGGAAGAAAGCTGGGCTATGGGTTAGACTGGGGAATAAAAGGTTACCAGTAGAAGAAGCAAGAGATCTGTAAAGAAGAAAGAACCATTTTCCGAAAATAAGAATATGGGTTTAGTGGATACGTTCTAGAGAAAATAGAGAGAAGCAGGACAAGACGATGAGGAGAAGGAGGTTGTGAATAATGGGCGTATGAAGATAACATGACAAAACAAAGTGTAGTATGAAAACTTATATGAGCTATTTGAATGGACAGGTGAAGAAAGAACCAAATAGAGGAGGTGGGATGAGAATATAATTATAAGGCATGGTGGAAAAAAATGAGGTTATTTGAGTCCAAGCAAAGATAGCATGAAAAGGAAATAAAAGGACTTGCGAAAAATTGAAACGTATGGAAGTCAGCAAAGAGAGCAAGAAAGAGTGGGGTATGAACCCCATCAGGAATGATGAAGCATCTTTTAGACTTAACATCAGTGGAAATGAGAAAGAACAGAGACTGCCTGAAGGAGGCAGATGGAACATTGACTGTGTCAGTGACAAGGAGGTACAGAAAGCCAAAAAAGTTATATTTTTTTCAATTTCTTTGATTTAGGGTCTTTTAATTTATTAGTGATCCTTTTGTGGTGCAGTAGATGAAATTATGAAGCGTGTCATTAAAGCATTTGTGCTTACCCAGATTCTTTCAGAAAATTTGCACTGGGCGCTGTGAACAAGTGTATAGCCTTTGGGTGTAATCCCATTAACTACTTGCAGAGTGGCAAAGTAATTATGGTAATCCCTGTTGCCTGTATTGAAGCTTTTATGAGACCACCTGCAGGTCATTCCTTCTGACCGAAAAAGACCCATTTTAAACATTGTGCTGTAAAACCTTAGATGACTATACTGAAATAGGAGCATTAGGGGCTAATTAATAAATATGCTTTCTTATTGATGGCATATAATTAAGAAATGGTATTTCCTGATTTTTTCAGCGGCTTTTCTGCAATGTTAGTTAGCAGAATTCAGAGATAATGGATTGATTTCAGTGCAGCTATATCTTTTTTTAGTCCATTACCATCAATAAGTCATGAAAAAAAACGTACAGTTACCCATATTGCATGTAATGCTTAGTATACTTGCAAATTACTGATGGGTTAATAATAGTATGTGTAGAAACAGTGGTGTAATTACTCCCCACTCTTTGTTGGAAACAATGACTCTTTAATTCTCTTCTCATTTATGCTGGTGTAACTAAAGCTGACTTAAGAGGAATTTCTCTAGCAATTCCTACTGCTAGGATGACAGGAGAGTCAAACCTACCGTTTGTAAGTTAAAGAGTCAGTTCTTCACATTTATTGTACTCTGTTTCATTGTGGTTGCTGAACTTGTAACTCAAGTTGCAAATAAGTAAATCCTGCTCTGGAGTTGTAATTTTTTCAAAATACCTTTGGTTTTAAGTAGGGACATTTGCACAGTAGAGTGGGTTACAACTCTATACGATGTTCATTCTACTTCATTGTGGATATAGTTTCACTAAATAGGAACTTACACCAAGTAGATTTCAGTTACTTTCTTAAGTAAACCTCTTTAAGGTTGGTAGTGCTGCTGTGGGATGGTGTTGTGTGGCACTAGAGACCAGGTACCAGAACTTGAGAAATCAGTGGAAGGGCCACTGGTGCCAGGTGCTGCTGCAAACCAAACCTGAATTCACAAAAGAATAGGAATCAAATCTTGAACATGAGAGATATGAAAGGAACTGCCAAATGTTTTGTTTGTTTGTTTGGTTGGTTGGTTTTTTAACCTAAACAGTTATGTTTATAGCAAGGTTTAATCTGTAAGGAGGGGGGAGTAATTAAAGAGCTGTCAGTTAATCCCATGTTATCTTATTAAAGAACTGTAAACATGAATATTGTCCCATTAATAAGCAAAAAACCTGTCAGTGAACAATTAGTCTGGCCTTGAACAAGAAGGAAAAAAAGGGATTTTTTTGAAAACTTGATTGTATTATCTTATATGCCTTTTAGAGGATGGTGAAATAAAGTATTGATTGCTCTATTTAAATAAATCCTGAAAGGGAGGTTTTCAATTTACTCAGTTGTTTGTTCTGATAGGAAAGGCTGAAAAGACAAGTGCCTTGTCATTGTGTGTGCTCCAACTACACAGTATCCTCATCTAAGTTTGTCAGAGAGTTGGATTGAAATGTCACTTTATCTAATGGGAGACATGAAATTGGCCTTGTCAGATCACCCACTTATTGTAAAAAACAGCAGTTCTTATCTAATAGGTGACATAAGAGTCATCAAACATTGAGTAAAAGGGAAATAGTAGGGTGGAATTGATTAAATGTATTTGGTGAAGTAAATTAGACTTCTACATACAGTCCCTAGGTTGAATTTTTCTAATAGTGGGCAGATCCAACACAGATTAGATTTCGGAGAACAGAATGAGCCTGTCTGAGCAGACGTCAGATTATTACAGAGTTCAGACTGCTTATTGAGTTCAAACAAGGTAAACCTAGGTGTCAGATTGGATAAAAGGAGTTTTGTTAGGTTTTTAAGCATGGGCATAGAAAGGTAACCATCTGTAATGCTGGCAGCTTAAATGTCTGCATCTTTCCAAATGGAAGATTTAACACTGGGAACAGAATGAAACCTCTTCTGAACTTCTAGAGCAAAGAATTTATTCTGGAGGGCAAAATCATTTTGAGATCAAGACACAGGCAGAAAATATTAAAGATTGCTTATCTGTTGTATCAGTTGTTCTCGTACATTAAGTATACACAAGTACTTAACGTCTGTTTTCTGTCTCTGCAACTAGCCTTTCATGCTGCATCCTTCAGTCTGTCTATACCCTTTTTTACAAACAGTGGTGGTATTAGGAGATATTTTTATGGTTGCCTGAAAATTCCTATCATGAAGTCCTGCTTTAAGATGCTCATATCTTGGCAAACTGACTTCAGGCTGATATTTTCTAGTGTGGGTGTGTGCCTCAGCCTGAAGTTTTTGAGAAAACCTCTGGCCAAAATGGTTGAGGTAGTTCAGCCATCCTACCAAACTTCCCATAAGAAAGTGCTGAAGACTCTGGGCTTTGAAGCAGGAAGTTTTTTTCAGGAGGGTAATAGTTATGTCAAGAATACTATTTTTCTGTTGCTGTGAAAATCTGTTTTCAAGTATAGTCAATTTACAAGCTACTAAATAAAACCCACCAAGACCCCCATTGTGATATGTACGATGGAGACTTCTCTGAGTTAAACTCTTAAATTCCCCCAAAATTCTAGATACAGTGGATGGAAGTTAAATGCAAATACTGATCTGAGCTCCTCTGGGACAGAGGAGGCACCCAGGCACAGGAATTACAAGCTGTGAGCTTGCCATTCATGTGCTTTTAGTATACACCCCTCCACCTTGCTGAGCCCTTGTACTGTTAGGGTAAGATGGTGAGATGCATCATGTGAATAGTGAGGGGTGCAAGAGCAAGTAGCTGCATACTCAGATGAGGTTGTTAGTGTTGGGACTGAAAGGCATGGCAAGCTGGGAGGTGTTGTGGAATGAGAGGGGAGGTAGGTGAAAGTTGGGACTACATAAGCACTAAAAACTAAAAAGACGACAAAGGATGGAAGATAAACATATATACCTACATGCATTTTTCACATTAGCTGTTCTGAGCCACAGAGAAGAAATGTCTATTTTTGATGTTCTATAGCTCACTTAAATCTCAGAGATTTACATTATCTCCACTGGCATCTCTGGGTGATGCCTTTCCCCTCCCTATTTAAATTTTAAAAGAAATGCAAAACATAAGGATGTTACGGTCTTGTAGAAAATATTTGGAAATTCTGTATCATTTAAAGCACAAAGCAGTGTAAATAAAGGAGTTGCCATTTCAAGTATGTTTCCAGTTGATACAGAAGCATCTAAGAATAAATAGTTTATATGCATGTATGGCTAAATTTGTTTTTATTCTCTGCATAAGAGAAGGGGGGCTCCTCATAAAGGCTTTGTCTTTTTCTCATAGTTACTGTAAATGATCCGTTTATGTAGGGTGACATTAGAGCATCTGCCTAAAACTTTCTGTCATCTGCAGACCTCTGGCTTTGTAAGGTGGCCACTATATTCTTTCCATAAGGGATTATGCCCATCGCCATTTGTCACAGAATTCAAGAAGAGTTCAGCTGTCTGTCTGAAGTCTAAAAAGCATTAAATTTGAAATGATGGATAAACTTACCATCTTTTTTTGACTTAATAAGCTATTTTAAAAGCCTGTCTTTAAAGGGTTTCACAGTACTGAATAGCTTTGTTTACTTCTGTTACAAGAGACATCTACAAGAAAGAACTCTTTAAGCTAAACCGTCATACTAAATAGCCACTGCTACAAACTTGTTTCTTCAATCAGTTAAAATTCCTTCCTTGACTGTACACAGCTGTAAAAACACAGGTCTATAGTACCATTTTCATAAAAGTATTAATAGGAAAACAATTTGCATGGTATTTATATGAGACTACCCCAGTGACCACCAGTAAAGCTGCTTTTAGTGAAAGGTGGTGCTGCAGTCTGGTGCTTACCTGATTAAGTGATTCAAACTCCTCAATATCCTAAAAAAATTAAATCATTCTGCCTAAAGGAGGAATAAATTATTAAGTCAGAAGAACAACTTTCATATCTTAGTCGTGAAACTGGCTCCTTATATTTGGTAGTACACTGTTAGTATTACAGTGTCTGCTTAACTCTAGGTCTCATGTTTTTAACCAGTCACTTAATATTGAGCATCATATTTGTAATGAAAGGTTCATTTTATGTAACCTTGATCTCTGTTAAGAAGACTACTTTTAGTATTAAACTACGTTACTGGTATTAAACTGCAGTATATGCAGCCTTTGCTGAAATCATGCAGCTTGCATTAACCTTTTGCACTTTGGTCACAATGGAATGAAAAATATGCCCCGAGGGATAAAAAGACAATAAAATACTGTCTATTTCAAGTACTTGTAATACTTTGAATGAATTGGTGTAACCACTAACCTTAGTGACCTAACTCCTGAGTTCGCATTTTGAATGGCACTTCAACAGCCTTTGGTAGCATTTGAAACTTGAAAGTAATTAACTGTTCTTTCAGCATGGCTAAGTAAATGCCTTAGGATGCTCTATAAAAGTTCCATTTCATGTCTTGGTTCACAAAACAGCCTAATGATTTAAATTGATGCTAAATCATTTTGAGTCAAGTTAGAACAGTTTCCAGACATGCTATCGCTGTATGAAGCCATAGTTTATATACTTCAGGAACAATAATTTCAATAAAACTGCAGTATGTGTCTAACTGAAAGATGACATCAGTTTGCCATATATTGCTACTGACATGTAATGGTGTTTTCCCTAGTGATTTGAAAATGTAAACAATATTCTTTTCTTTATGTACTGGAATCTACCACAATATATTAAGCTATTTTTATGTCTATTGCAATCAGTAATAATTACTAGACATCTTTGGAGACATTCTGGATTGTTGCCCACTGTATCATATTCTTCATGATAGTAATAAATTAGTTTTGTTAAGATGAAAATATACAGTGATGATGCCTATGTTTGCTGTTTTGTGATGTCATATTTCAGCAATTACTAACAGATTGCACAGCTTGAAGCTTATGTACAAGTGGACAGTGCTAATTAGAAACACTGTCTATCTGAGGCATAGCTAATCTTCAATGTGCTTAGTGCTCTGTGAGTTGACTACTCTTTCTCTAAATGAAAAAGGTAGCATAATGTAGGATAATTACATGTTTGTTAAAATAACAATTCTACTATTTCTCAGGAAATAGTCATACTTATTTTCAGAGTTCCTTTCTCCCTTGTGCTTCATTCTTTTATGTTCTTTGCTTTAACTCTGACTTTGAAGTCCTTGAGAAAATGATGAAATATATAAATTCAACTTCTTTTCTGTTTGCCTACCTATATCTCGACACGTTGGAAAACGGTTAGCAGAAGGGGATAAATCTGAATCTACAGCTTAGGGAAGACAGGTGTTCTATGTTCATTATGTATTCTGTGTAGCCTTAAGAAGGTGGCAGTGTTTGCTGATAGATATGTTAAGAATATTGGATCAAACAGTGCTTTATTACAGCAACCTGGTTTCATTCTACATGAATATATTTAACCAATGGGAAGGTGAATTTTATGCAGATGTGATGCGGGAAACAGCAGAGTAATTTCCTGGTTAATCAATAGGAAAAAAATGAATTTGTTATTTATCTTTAAAAAGAGACAATGCAAATTTTTTTTGCAGTCTAATTTAAAATGAGATGTTCATCATGTGATAAATAAAAGTGTTTTCAAAATTTTGCTCACTTTTAAAACCTTTAAAATGCAAACTATCAGGAGATCACACACATTCTTGCTCTGTGAGACAAAGTACTGCTTCTGTGTGGTAGTTAGTGAAAATAAGCTATTACATGAAATAGAGTCAGAATCATAGTAAAGACTCAAGAATTCCCCCAGCTCTCATTTAGAAGCTCTTTCTCTTTAACCAGGATGTAGGACTTGAAAAATACTCTATTTATTCTGCTTACATGGAAGTCTGAAAATCTGAAGGCTGAGTAGTACAGTCCATGAGAAATAATGAATAAAAAATTCATTTTCTTTTCATGCAGAAATCACTGTTCTGGCTACATCTAAGAACAGACCACAATGTCAATTTTACCTTTAAAATGTTGATTTTGAGTAAGATTTATATTTACATCCAGTAAGAACTGTATTTTGATAAGAAAGCCTGAGATCATCTTTCTTTTTAAATTGGAAGTTAAAAGTTGCCATGTAAGGTCTCATGAATAGAATTGCAGTTGCACCGGGTTTGAAGTTACATGGTATAGAACAAAAGCTTCATGTTGAAATCTCCAAGGGCATAAGCAAAAGTTTGCGTATTGCAGTTTATTGGAAAGAAGTTAATCTGTAGTGATGATTTCTTCATATCCGTATTTTTACACAATCTTCAGCTCTAGTATAGTACAAACCCCATTGTTTGTTTGAAGTTTTAGAAGCAGAAAAAATGCCAGTATAATGATTGCTGCTTTTTGTAACTTACTGTGCTTCAGAGCCACCAGTTCCCATTGCTCCACCTCAGCTGTCTTCGGTTGGTGCAACTTACCTGTGGATACAGTTGAATGCCAATTCCATCAATGGGGATGGACCCATTATTCAAAGGGAAGTTGAGTATCGAACTTCAAGTGGAAGCTGGTATGACATACAACCTGTGGACTCCACAAGCTATAAGATTGGGCACCTGGATCCTGACACAGAATATGAAATCAGTGTATTACTTACAAGACCAGGTGAAGGAGGAACCGGATCTCCTGGCCCAGCTCTCAGAACAAGAACAAAATGTGCTGGTGAGTACTCAAAAGTAATTGGAAAACTGTAAGTGTCTTTCTAGGGTTGAAAACGTAAGTTATTTCACTAGGGATTTTAACTGTCTACCTTAAACCAACAGGCTGTAGGAATTAAGACTGAATGCTTTTAACTATAAGCTATTAGCATTTGCCAGCTACGATGACGTTGAAACCGACCTTCAGTGCCACTGTAGATTGTAGATGAAATCATACCTTTGCATGCCTTAAAGTGGTCAGTGTAGAGTGCTGTATAAATAAACAATTTTTTACTATCAGGTATGCACTGAGCTCTCTCCATTTCATTACATCCCTCTCTTGCCAATGTATGTTTGGGTGTCAGGTTAGTTCATCCTTTTTTTTTTTTCTTTTTTTTTATTTCTGTTTTTTTGGCTAGTATCCCAAGCTTGATAAGAACTTTGTTTCTTTTGGATAAAGTTCCTTTTTTTGCTTTTTTCAATCTCAGGTATATCAAACTTGTAGGTAAAGTGGAAAGAGGGCTGTGTAACAGCAAAAATATGCACTGTTAAGCCTCAATTAGCAGATGAGGTTTAGCAAAGGACGGCTTTCTTGAGTGACTGATAGCATGTCTTTTCATTAAATGAGATAGTGTGATTTGTGGTGCTGTGTAGCAGTCTTGGCTCCTGTTTTGGATGTTATAATTAATAGTGCTGACCTCTGACTGTAAAAAGATACAAAGTAGATCCATTATACAAAAGCAATTGTACAGTTATTTTCAGGAAGAGTGGCAGTGATATTAATTTGGGATTCAGCTGCTCAGGAAATAATAGACTATTCTGTGACCTGGAATTTTTTTTTGTCATTAGTATTTTCCGCCAATATGCCAAATCTTCTTTCTGCTGCTGTAAAGTTGGTGGAAGATAGGCAGAAGTGTACCTAGAGGAAATGGCACTAAGCAAATGGTATTAGCTTATTGATCTTAATCTTTTAAAGAATGGCTTGATGTTGTCTTTTTAACAGGAAAAACTACATACTTCAACAGCAATAAAGATGTATTTCCATTGCATATGAAAGTAAAGTTACTTTTTGTAAAGTCACCTGGCCACCTGTCAGCGGCTAAGTGGCATTTCAGTTGAACTGATTGGTGTGATGTCAAACATAGAATGAAGTATAGTTGCTGTCAGAATCCCAGCGTTACGTTTTGAAGATGCAAGCTTATACAAGTGCTAACTCTTGGATATTCTGTATGGTTTTTTTCTTCCTCTCATTACTGGAAAGAAGTGTTTAATGAAAAATATCAAAAAGCAGTACAGTTAAGTTATAGTAATAGTTAAGTATTTAGTATTTATAAGATTTTCTTCACCAGACTAAGACAACTTCAGCTTAGTCAAAAGTGAGGCATAAAAAGAGTTCCCCTTCAGGAAGGTTTCTGTGTCACTGTGCCTTTCATAGTAATGTAAAATTATCTGTCTAGACAAGGTAAGTATGTATGTAATACACAAGTACCTCAGTAACTTTAAAATTGAAATGTTTTTTTCTCATAGTTTGATCATCTGCTTGTATGATTAGATAGTGTAACACTGGGTGCTGTGTAAGTGAGCCTGGCTTTACTAAAGGGTTAGAGAATCTGCTGGGTTGACACCAGCCAGCAGCCAAGTACCTACACAGCCGCTACTCAGACACCTCTGCCACGGGACAGGCAGAAAAGAGAAGGAAGGCAAGAAGACTCATGGGTTGAGATGAAGACAGTTTAGTAGGTGAAGTAAAAGCTGCGCTCACAAGCCAAGCAAAATAAGGATTTTATTCAGTATTCACATCAACAGGCAGATGTTTAACGACATCCTGGGAAGCAGGGCCTCAGCACACATAATGGTTACTGGAGAAGACAAATACCCTAACAATTAACATTCCCCCTTCCTCCTCCTTTCCTTGAACTTTGGTTGCTGACCGTGATATCAGCTGTCCCCACTGTGTCCCCCACTGTGCCTTTGTCCACCTCCAGTCTATTTGCTGGGGGGGCAAAGTGGGAAAAAGAGAAAGCCTTGAGGCTGTGCAAGCACTGCTCCAGCAACATTCAAAACACTGGTCTGTTGTCAACCTTGTTTTAGTCACAAATCCAAAACAGAGCACCATACAGCCTGCTAAGAAGGAAATTAACTCCATCCCAGCCAGACTCAGTAGAGAGAGAAATCCAGAATTTTAGTTATATTTAAGAACCTCATATGCTTTCTGTTTTTTTCAGTGGTACATACTGTTGAGTATTAAAACATGCATTCAGTCTCATAAACCACTATGTACTGGAAGTATTTTATTACCTGGTGATGTCTTGTAATACATCAGCATTATTTGTGTTTTCATTAAGCTAAACAGTAACCCTCTTAAATTAAAAGCAGAAGTGATGGCTGACTGAAAAATTTAAATTGAATGATATTAAATCTGTCTCTACAAATTGACTTTTTTATAGCAGAAGATCCTGCTTTGAAGGTGTAGTGGTTATTGGTTAACTGTTAGCAAGTGACATGCTAATAACTGGCCCAAGGGCTTAAAAAGAGATGCTGATAAACTAATGACGGTATAATTAAGCTGGGTAGGAGTAAAATAATGCCAGTCTCCAAAGCATACCGTAGAATTAATAAACCAAGAGTCTTTAAGTGAAGAGTCATTGCACCTTTTTAATTACTATGATAATTGTATGCTGCTTGCCTGTTCCCTAGGGGTCTAGTGAACCACTCAGAGACTTGAAGCAGTATGCTAGACATTCAATAATCTTAATAGTTCTCCAAAGCATTTGAAATATGTTTTCATTGTAGCAAAGTGAGATTTCAGAGGCCTATAATAGACAAGTCCTATCTGTAACTGTAGTAAATAAAAGCATCTATAATTAGAATGCAAAGAAAAAAAATTCTCTCCAGGCTCGGCTGCATCACCCTCAGCGGAGCAGTTACATGCTTTCTAAAGTGCTTTGCTTCCTTTTGATGAAATATATGTAATATAAATGTAAGTGCTCTTTCAGTGTAGTGTTCAGGAAGGCCAAGGAATTACATTCAGGTCTGGATTAGATTTAACCTGGAATGTGGAGTTCAAGTTTGAAAAAGAGGGGTTTAATGGATTTTGGCCATTGTGAACCACATTTGAGTCAGACTTAGAAAAAAGGGTTATTCTCGTTTCAAGGTCCGAAATCGAGGCCTCCTCAGGTTGTCTGGAATGTGAATCGCCAGTTGCTGTGCTCAAAGCTCCCTCTTCTCACAGCTGTCTCATATAGTGTTGAGAACCTGGAATAGTGCTGCCATTTAAAATAAAAGGGAGGCAGAGGGAGGTGAGAAGAAAAGTTCATCAGAAGATACGTGACAGAACATTTCCATTATACAGTATATCTCAAATTACTCTGATGTACATTTTCACTCTGGTACAGTTGTAAAATAATTCCAGAGTAGTCACCCACAATTAGAGTTATTTGGGGGCGGGATATCAGAATCCTTCATGCATCAGACACCATTATCTGAGGAAAAAGACTATTTGCTCAATGTCAGGCTTGCGATGCTAACCACTGCTATAGAGACCTCACTCACCCCACCATTACTAGCAGCTGAATAGCTGCACAAACATTTGAACCAAAGAAACCTTGTATGTAAACGCAGAACCAACAGTGGCTCTGCCATATAGGATATAAAAAGTTTGAGGATCTGAAAGTCAATAGTTATAAAAAACCCTGTTATCCCTTACTGAAGGAGACTGGGAATCCTCTGGTGCCTGAAAAAGTCCAAAGTCAAATATTCTCTAAATCTGAACTAAACCCAGTGGAACTGTCCATAGTAAAATCTAAGTAGGAATGTTGAAGGATTAATAAGGTAGACTATGTTTTGTAGTTTCCTCTTACCCATATCAATATTTCTGTGGGTGGAATTATTTATTTCAGTGCTTTGCAACATGTTTTGTCTTTGACATGCATTGAATGACACAAATTTTGATCCAGTATGTGTCCCTGCACTGTGACGGTGAGACAGTGCCCCGGTTAAAACAGTCTCCGGGAAAATCCGCAACTGCTAAATGAGCTCTTGCAATTTTTTTTTTTTTGCTATGGCCTCTCTATTATTAAACTTTATTTCTAAATAATGTTGTTCTTTGAATCTGCTGGTGAACAGATTGTCGTGGTATAAACAGCTGTTAGCAAGAAAGTTAACTCTATCCCAGCTGAAATCATGACACAGATATAGGTTAAAGCCAGCTACCTTAGGAAGAAAAAGTACAATAAAATGTCTCTCCTGCTAAGGGAGGGGATTTTTAAGGCCTTCTAGGGAAAATCATTACCTTTTTCTCATCATGTTTCTTTTTTGACTGTGACATTTGGAATAATCCTAGAAAATTACCATCTTTTCCTTTCCTGAACCAGAAAACTCTATTGGCATTAAAGAAAATAAAAAATAAATTAAAAGACTGCCATGAAAAAACCTGCTGATGGACTATCCCCAAATTGTAGGGGTTTTTTAACAGTCAGAACTCTGCTTCTCTGTGGTAAGACACAATTAATGCCCTGGAGTATTTGCAAAAACAATCACTATCAATTTAACCAATAATTTTCCAGGCGGAGATTTCACATATTCGTCATACAAGGAAGTAACAGGAATGTTTTAATTAACATAGTTCATTTTCCTGTCTCTTCTACCCCATCACCTGAGCTTGTCAGGAGCAAAGCTGTTACTCCCAGTACAACTGAGCTCTTGAACCACTGCTGCAGGTTAGTTGTAAACTGTCTGTTGCTCCTAGAAGGCTTGTTACAATCTGGAAGAAAACAGGAGAGGAACTCTTTAAATCCCCACTCTTAAAGATTATTCTTTTTCATTTTATTCATTTTGCTTACTGCTTTGGCTTCAGCTGGGTAATTTTCCAAGGTGTTAAAATTACTTTGCTAGTTCTGTGCTGCCCACTGGCATTGTGAAAAAATCTACATGTGCCAAAATGCTCACTGACGGAATGAGCATCTTCTTCCCTCTGATCAGTTAAGACCTCATCTCCTATTACTAGATCCTGAAAATGATCAGACATGGACCAGAGCAACAACCCTATTTTTACTTGGGAATGTTACCTAAGTTCCTTGTTTTTTCCTTTTCTTTGCTAAAAGGGGTGCATAACTTACGAGCATATAAGGTCTATAGTATGGAAATACAGTATTCACATAGGCAACATATGTTCACTCTGTTGAAAATCATAGCCTGATCCAAAGCCAAAGTATAAAACTCTTAGTCTTCCCCATCTCCCCATTTTAGACAGTCCTAGACAGTCCCTACAAATTATACAGTACTTTGCTGTCATACACTCTCTAATTGCATCAGATTGCAACAGACAAAAGAATTTTTAGGCAGGTGGTATGGGCTAGCAGCTGTCTTGAACCCTGCATGCAAAGTCAACATGCTCAGGTATGCCAAATAGTACTCCATGTCACCACTTTCTTCCTGCCCCATGACATGAAGCACTTGCCAAGTCCTACAAGGTGGACAGTCTGCAGCTACTAATGTATGAGATTCTGAGTACTCAATATCTTTGCAGTTGGTCTTCCCCATTTTCCACTCTCCCATCTTCATTGTCATTAATTCTGTAGTTAGTAGTAGTCTCTGTAGTTAGTCTCTCCCTTTGTCAATGTTCATGCCCTCGTCTGTCTTGAATCTCAGGGGTACTTACTGCTTATTTCCATGCCCTTCCCCATTCTGTATCACTATTAGGAAGGATGAGTTCCTTCCTAAGAACTTCTCTAGGTTGAAATGGCAGCTGCCTTTCTCTGTCCTTGAAGGCTTCTTTGGATCTTTTGACCTTTTTGTCTCAAGGAAAGAGGAAGGATCTTTGTGTCACTGGGAGTTAAGTTCTTCCTTCTTCTTGCTATACCTTGGGGGACTGCCTGGGAATAGGTTGAGTTTTTTTCAGGCATATAATGAAGTCTCAATGTCGCTTCATTCTGTGACCATAAGAAAATGTCAACTTGAACCCGTACTGCAGGTTCTTTTCTACAGCTCTTTCTGAGAACTTGGCAATTTTCTCATAAGTTTGAACCAAGGTTGTGCAGCTGTGTTGTATCAGAGCTAGACCTCAGATGACAGACACCTGAACCCCGAGGAGGAGGACTGCAGATACTACACCATTTTATTTTCTATGGAAAAGTTCAATGGTGTTTCTAAAGTCACCATTCCAAACCTGAAGCTGTAGGAAACTTTAGTAGGAAGTTGCATTGATTTATCAGAACAGGAAGTCCACAGTGAACTTACATTTCATGTATGGTTTTATTGTGAAAGTAAGGTACAATTTTAATAGAAATTTGAAATAAAGAATACCTACTGTATCATCCTTTCTCCTAATGCCTTTCTGATACACAAATCATTCCCATGTAAGGTCCACTTTCTCATTAGGGTAAAAACTAGTATTGGGTTTTCAGCAGTGTAGCAGGTGATCACATCTTTCAGATGTGCAGAAGGTAAGCTGATAGATTTTAATAGAATTCCAACAAATTATTACCTAGTGGGATGTATGTGCCTGTCTCTGTGTCAGTAGCCACTTACCTCTGATTAGGAAACAAAGAAAATAATGCATCTTCTTGGAAATGGCCCTAATGAAAACACAAATGATGTTCAGCTGTGACTACTATATGAAAGTTCTTCCTTGGCAGCCACTTGCCTAGAAACAAGCACCCAGGTTGTTCCTTATTGAGCTGATTTCTCTGATGCTGTCTTGCAGAACAGCCTTCCCTTGTGTTATTGGAGATCTTGGGTAAAGAAAAAAACAAAATAATCCAAATTCCTCACATAAAAAATCTCTTTCAATCCAGTTCTCCTCCTCTTTGTCTCACAGTCTAAAATTCCCCTCTGGGAGTCCTTTAAGTCCATGAAAGCAGAAAAATGCAGTAAACAGCAGTGAATGCAGCTGAAACAATTGCCACTCCTATCTTAAGAAGGACAAGAAGGAAGACCCAGAGAACTACAGGCTGGTCAGCCTCACCATAGTTCCTGGGAAGGTGATGGAATAACCAATCTTGGAAACCATTTCCAGGCACACAAAGGACAAAAAGGTGATCATGAGAAGTCAGCATGGATTCACAAAGGGGAAGTCATGCTTGATTAACCTGCTAGCCTTCTGCGATGCAATGGTTTGGTAGGTGAGGGAAGAGCAGTGGAGATATTCAAAAGCTGTCTGGACATGGTACTGAGCAGCCTGCTCTAGTCAGCCCTGGTTGAGCAAGGGTTGGGTAGGGGGTAACCGTTCTATGATTCTGAGTTTCTGTCAAACTCTGGGAAGAGGAGCTGTCACCATGGTGTCCAATAAATTCTGTTGGAATCTGCTTTCACAAGCAAGGATGTGTCATGATCTCTCCACCATATTCCTGTCCTTCCCTGAGGCTGTATGAACAGGGAGGTACAGCGTGATGGAAAGACTCTATCATAAACAAAAGTTTGAGTTCCACCACATCATTTTTCAGATTTATGGTTGTCAGTGATAGGGAAAAAATAAACATTTTCTTTTAGAAAATAAAATACTATCAAGGTACCTGCCCTTTCGTCCCAAGTGTGTCTTTCCTTTGCAGGGGAAATTGCAGGTCTGTTCTCTATTCAGTGAATCTTCAGCTTGTGCGCACATTTTTCCTATCATCAGCCACCAAGTGAGCTGATATTACATAGAAAGTACTAATCCCTGCACTTTTGTGTCTTCCTAAGTCCCTAAATAACATTTTTTTGATTTAGTTACAGCATCCAGAGGTCTCATTGGAGAGGCAGAACATTTTTCCTCCCCACCACCTGATGGGAAGGGCAGGAAGAGCACAGGAAAACTCCTGCAAAGATCTAGGTCTGCTAGCCCTCTCTCTGACACGTGCTGGTGTGTATAAGGAACATAGACACATTCTAGCGATGATAAGGATATGTAGTATGAAACCTGACAGTTTATTTTGAGGAGCTCCTCATTATAACGAGGAGAACCATTTAGGATTCTTTCCTGACAATTATAGCTGGATTTATATAGGGGTGGAAACTGAGTGGTTGTAAAAAGAACTGCCAGGTAGGACTGTCTTTGGTCGAGTGAAAAGCAGTCATATAAATGGGGACTTAGTTCTTCACTTTATTAGATTTCCATTTCAAAACATTTGCAGAGGAAGAAATTAACCTGCTCTTTGAGACAAATGAACCTTCACTATCTTATAGCAAACCTGAGGGGCAAAATTATTAATTTCACATCTGCCAGGTAAAGGGAATGTGAAGAAAACATAATGACCCCTGAGAAACAGTAGATAATATGATTTCTCCTATGACATATCTCTATCTCTGGGTTTTTTGCAGTCTCTTATTAATTATAAGGAAAGCTCAAAACCCACACTTTCAAAAAATTATTTTACCCAAGTCTGATTCGGGAAGAATTTCTTGGTATGGAGTGAAAAAAACCCAGCAAGCTGGGAGTGTACTGGTTCTAAACAAAAGACTGGTATGTGGGCACCTTTCATAGAAGTGGTAAATTAGGTATACTTGTGAAAAATATTGATAGGGCATTCCTTAGTATTATTCTGTTCTGAACAAACTGAACATGAGCTGTTCTATGGATGCTTTGGATCTCTCTTTTCAAAGGTATTATCACTGCAGATTTACATAAATGTGTTGGTACTCTATTATTAAAAGCAATTAGAAATATAGAACAGGGAATGCTTTGGATATAGATGCCTTCCCTGTGAAGTTCCACAGGTGCCTTGAATTTATCCATAAGAACTTTCTGCTGAGCACTTTCTCCCCTCTTCTGAGGGCAATTTTCACATCAGTTATTCCGATTTTCACATCCAGTTATGCCATACTGCCTTCCAGTACAGGCAAACTTCATTTTTAATAATGCTGATCCTTTGGCAAAAAAAATTAGCAAATGAGACAGGAAATGATGACTTTTCCTCTGACCTAGTCAATGGGGAAGATTTAATCCAAAATTAAAGCAAAATCTTTTATACGTTTGAAGTGGCCAAAGTATATGTAGTTCTTCCATTTATGTCTTAAAGAATAGCTAATTATGCATGCCTGAGAGTATGTGTGTATATACGTACACACACACATGTATCTCCATCAACCCAGTTCTCTTTCTCCTCCATATATATGTATGGATGTATCACCCCTATGACCAAAGGGGATTTAGGCTCTAAAGAACAGGTTTTGTAATTTAAAAAAAAATGGTTGAGTGAACTTCTGAGCCATCTGTTTTAGGAGCCAGGAAAATAAGATGTCCCATAGACAATGGAAGCCTAATTCCTGAAAAATTCATCCGCTAAATATTGCCACCTTATGATGGTAATCCCATTTTCCCTTATGACAGACTTGCAAGGCAAGAGACAGCATCCAATTAACTAGGAATCTGTTGTCAAATGGAGTATTTGATGTTAGTCTTCTGCTTGTCTGCCCTGAGCCTCCTGAATGAGGGCACTAGTTTGGCTCTCTCTCTTCTGGAATTAAATTCTGGCAGGATTGTGTCAAATTTGTTTAAATTTGAAATAAGTTACTTGAATGAAATTTGCCAGTGGTTTTAAAGGGTATTGAGAGATGGAAATGGGCGAACAGGCAGGCATGCTTCTCTGTTTTATTATGTTAAGGCTTACCCTTTCGTTTGAGTCTGTTAGACCGTGTGCTATCTTGCTCAGCAGCTTTGGCTAGTTGTAAAAACACATAACCACACAATTCTATTGGAGCATCTGTGAAGCATGAAACATCCAGGAATTATGTAGAAACAGTGAGATACCTAAGTTTTGAACCTTTCAGTTTTCTTCTTTTAAAAAAATTGCTTACAAAAAAGTAAAATCAAAGGTTTGCAGAATGAATGGTGCATTAATTCTGCTACGCTTCATAGGAAAACAAATAATGACACCACTCAGGTGGTTCCATTTTTTTGTCAATGTTTGGGAGGCATTTTGGCTTTGCAAAGCTGTTTGTTTTCCAAATGTAGAATTGTTGCATGCGGAATCCAGTCCAACCTCCTGAAGGTTCCCAGGAAGAAGAGCTGGTGCTGTGAGTTCTGGCTTTTCTGGTACTACTTTTTGCCATAAAGTACAACTAAAACTTTATAGGCTAGACTATAGACTAGGTGTCTAGTTTGAGACCTGAAATCTGGGCAGATACCAATGAAGAAATGTCCTGACGTTGGAGGGAAAAAAAAAAAAATCTCTGTGTCTTCAGGTTGCTAGGGTGCTGCAGTGCTGTAAATAGGTAATGCTGTCCTACAGTCCAAGGATCTCTTCTGGTCAGCAAATGTGCATCACCTTTCTGTTTACAACTACAGAAGAATAAAGTTGAGACAGTTCAAAGAGCGCTAGACCTTAATTTCTATAGATTTAAAAGAATACTTTTGTTTGGGATTCCATCTAATTACTGCTAAGTGTGTTGATTAGGCAGGGAGGGGCATTCCTGTGGAACTGAGAGTCTTCCGGACTCTTATAGGCAACAAACATTTGAGGGAGGAAAGCTGCTCTATATTCTTTCTTACTACTCTGTACCTACATGGCTAGATGGATTCTGGCCCAAATAAAATAAAACATTTGACTGTGAAGACACTGAGCAAGTAAATACTTAACTAAATATCTAAAAGAAAATAAGAAATAAAATTGGGGAATGCCTTGCATAGCATTATCTTGAAGTACTGTATTAAAAGAATAAAATGGAGATTTTAATAAGACTGCCAATGAAGTCAATGATTTAGGCTCTTGCATTTCAGTACTCATGTTCTTTCATCCATAGGATGATCTCTTTTAGAATAAGAAATATGACCAACCATCTAAAATACTTTACAGAATTCTGTTTTCAAATTTATGTCTGCATTTAGCTGTCTTTCAATATATACCATGTTTTGAACACCCTTTTTATTATTTTAAATATTTTAAAAATTATCTGTGCATTTAGTTCATGCTTGTTCATTCTGTTAAGCTTGATCCAGTTCCTTATAAGTAGAAAAGAGGGTTTTCCTTTGGTAAAGGGAGAGTTCAGTTTTATGCATGTCCTGGTTTGAGGATTCATAACTTTCAAAAAAGCTCTCTGAAGGTGTTTTGGTCCAGCAATTTTGCAGTGGGCTGTTATCTTTTAGTATTATATGTATGGGAAAATGCATGTAAAGCAAAAAGGCAATAATAAGTGTTTACTCTTGACACACAGAAGTGCCTTTTCATTTCTAAAAATTTATGTTCTTTGGAAACAAAAATCAAACCGTCTGCCAGTTGCTCTTTGTTTTGACTGTTTCTGCAGATGTTTTGTTTGCAATTAGCTTTAAAAAAAAAAAGCACAAAAAAATATTCAATAATTTATTTAATTACTGTTGTACAGAGTTGAATTTGAGAGGATGACCTGATGTGTAACTGGCATGTTTGGCCAAGTAAATGAAAAAAACCCAACTTTTAATGACCTGAGCATAATTACAGGTGACTTTGGAATGACAACTGGCAAAAATTGTACTATAATTAAATTTCCATTATAAAAGTTTCATCTTTTTTGTCTGACATGTAAGGCTTGATTGTGAACAGTATTCATTTATAAGAGGAAGAATTAGAGAACTATAATTTATAATTCAGGATAATCAATGAAAGCATTTCTTTTGTCAAGAAACCTTTCACTGACAAACAGCATTGCATTGTTAGTTGTTTTAAAAAGAAACTAAAAATTCTTTCATTATTTATTTCAATTACTGTAAAAGGAGATGAAAAATTCTCGTGGTTGAATCAAGTCTTGCAGTAATTCAGAGTAATATTATGCAGAAGGGGCTTTTCAGTCTGTTTCTCTCTTTATTAACATTAACTTTGTCTCAGGCTATATCTAAGACTGTTCATGAAGAAGTAGGATTTTCATAAGGCCATCTTACCAAGGTTCTGTTTAATCCTGAACAGAGTTGTTTCTAATACAAAAACTGGTAACATATTCTGGTTTTCAAACTTTCCATTTATTGACTGAGAATGGACCCTTTGTTTTCCAGTACTGGGGTCTCAAAGAAAATGAATGAAAATATTATGAGCCTACCCTGTTCATGTCAAAGGGAGCTTCAGCAAAGATTAATATTTTTAAAAGTTTTGGCACCAGATTTTCAAAGGCAACTGCAAAGATCAGAATTGCTCTCGTTTAACTAAGAGATGGGTGATGCTTATTCCATAAACTCACTTGAGCTCCATATTTACTTTGTGTGCTTTTGTTATCACTGTTTATTAGAGACACTGTACACTGATTCCTCTCACTATACTTTCTGTTCATTATTTAAACAAAGTGTATATGCCATTAATCACAAAATATGATTCTTACGTACACAGAAAAGTTGGACTCTTGACTAAGTAAAAATGCCTTTCATCTTACCTATTAATCTGTTAAAACAATGAATCTATTTGTGCTCTCTTAACATCACAGAAGAGTTTGGCATGAATCTTCCAAAGCTATTTTATTTTATTCTGTGTTACAGTGACACAATCTCTGCTAAGCAGTTAATGTACAATGTTGTACTGAGTTCCTAAAACAACTGACTTGAAAATAGGTTATTTGCATAACGATAATTCTTGGAGACTGTCTACTAAAATTCAAAGTGATAATTTACTTCTGTGTGTACTACCACTTTACTGCTAGTCTTTTGACTTATAGAGCATTGCTTATGAAAGCAGTCAGTGTTAATAACTTAAAATCTGTCAGGAAGGTAGTGTTCTGCATTCATTTTCATGCTCTGCAGTAGCTGCTTCCTGGATGTTACTGCAAATTGCTGAGACCAGTTTGTATGTCTCTTTGTTCAGACCACAGGTTTTAATCTCTGCAAGCTCATAAATGCCTCGAATATTAGAACAATATGAATTGCAGTTAGATAAGATTTTAAGTGTTTATTCTACGTTTGGAGCTTTATAGATGCACAGTTCTCTGGTGGCTCATACTAGAGTTTTTTCCTTAAAATGAAAAGGTTTGAGCTGTCTTCTGTTATTGAGAAGTTTTAAGTGGCATGGCCCTAGATGTCTTCTGTAACAATTCTAGTCTAATATCAATTGATTTGACAAATTGAAATGCTGAAATGGCAGGACAATGCAGTATTCTGCCTTTGCGGTGTCTTAAAGATGCATGAAAAAGAAAAAGGTAGCCCTCAGAATTCTGTGAACATGAGTACATCATAGATCTACATAAACATTTAATTTTTTCTTCATAGGGGATAGCTTAGTATCTTGATCAAAAACGGGCGCATCTAATACAGCTGAGCAACTGATTGGAGCAAATCTTTAAAGTTCTTAGATCATATGTAAACTGTGACATATTTATTTCTCAGATTTACAGCTCCTAAATCTAGGGTTATTTTTATGAGCACAGGTAACCGATTTCTTTTTTCGTCTTAGTTTTTTGCACAAGATTATTTCTGGCCCTAAAGAGATGGTGGAGCTATTAAGTGATGGTAGAAAGACACATAACATTGGATAAACTAATTTTAAACTCATTCTCAGAAAAAGCTGAACTATGTTTGCTAAAATTTTACAGCATGAGGAAAGAGGAAGAGTAGTCTTTTCAGTCTAAATTGTTATTATTCGGCAAAGTGACACAAACAGTTGTTAAGAGACTGATAACGAAATATATGTGACAGCTATGTGCACTGGTATCTGTAGGTATATACTCACTTGTGCTATTTCTCATGCAAAACACCAAATCCAAGGTTACCAAATGAATTCAGAAGGTATTTAGTTCCTTTACTTTAATATGCAGTGGTTGGTGCCTGGCTGAAATAAAATATATTGAATGTCATTTAAAGTAGTAATAAATATCTTTGATTTTATTCAGTATGAAATGTTAAAGAATATATGCTACTCAAATACTCTTTTTAAAGAAACTTGAAGTTACATCTTGTACTTGGATAGTACAAAATTGAGTATGAATCCAAATCAGAATTTGATCATGCTATAGTAAAAGCACAGGGCACATGACGTAGAAGAAAAATAATTTTTGCCTATTTTCAGTTTTAAGTTTCCATGGATTGCAAAAATTACAATTTTTGCTGTTTGGGAGAGGTTAAGAGGCTTCAACAGTGTTGCAGTGATATGAGAAGTTCAAGATTATGACTGGAATCACTTTTCCCAGTGAAAAACAAGCTGAAATGTGCTGGAACTCAAGATTGCTCTAGAAGAAGAGAGCCTGCAGGAAGATACAGAAGCTGTCATGGGTCAGTAGGCCTTTACCTGCTCAGAGCGTAAGACTTGCAAAAGCTGACACTTTTTACAGCCTTATCCTAACTCTTCATACAGAGAAACAAAAAGGGCAAAAAGCAGAACAGCTTTTTTGGGTGGGTAAGCAGATATGAATGTGGAATCAGTCTCCTATTGAGGAGGGAAGAGGGGAAGGAGTAAGCTCATTTCAGATAGAAGCTTTCTAGATGAGGATCAGGAGACCTTTGAGTCCTTTGCTTTGGCCAGAGTTAAACTTTTGCTTTGGTTGAAGCTCATTAATCCAGTCCAACCTGGGCTCACATTTTTGCTGATTTCCAGCATTTTTTTTTGCTTATATCCATTGAGAAAACCTCTTTCCTCCTTCTCATTAACTTTCCAATTTTATTCATCATGTTTCACACCAGTTTTCGGTAGCATTTCGTGTATAAGCTGTATTACACGATAAGTTAGGTAGGCATAATCCTGAAAAGCACAGTTGATAAAGCAATAATTCGAATAACATTAGTATTTTTTTTAAACTAATAATGACCTAGTGCTGAAAAAGAGATTCCAAGGGATGTCTATGGTATTTATCAGGAGTAATCAAAGAAATGTTTGTTTTCAATGTACTAATAAGTAATTTGATTTTGCTGTATAATTGTCCTGCTATCATGCTGTTCTGTTATTGCAAGTCGTTTTATTTTGGGGAAAGTAAATATAAGCCAGTAAGACTAGACTAATTTTGCCTTCTGTGATCAAACTTCGAAAGGTTTTCTCGATTTTTTCATAATAAACTTTCTGCTGACTTTGGCCCAGAATTGCTGTGAGTAATTTGAGGAAATTCTGTGGTTCCACAGACAGCTTAGTGCCTGTGGAAACAATAAATGTTACTCCCATAAACTTTCTTTCTAAGATTTGGCAGAAGTATGGGTTGCTAATTGAGAATTACCTCCAACTTTTACACATGCTATCAGGAACCATGCTTGTGCTGCTCAGTGCCTATCTTCTGTGACTTCTGTTGTCAACATGGAAAGACGGGCTTCGCAAGAGGCTGATTCAGAGCAGGATCCAAACAAAGTGTTCTTATTAATCTTTTAAATGAATCTTTTTATAATTAATGTTTTAAAGTAATCTTTTAAATTTTATCAATTTTCCACTGATGATAAAATGCTTCTTGGGAGACCAACCTCCTGCATCTTTGTAAATATCCATAAGTCTCTTTGGGGATGAAGGTAAAACATTCTAGGATAAAGGTAAGATTTGCTGCTCCTATCAAATATGTAAAGACCTGCCTGGGCTATTGGCACATTGATGGTGTCAGTCCTAATATCCATTGACTAAGGACTAAAATCAGTTATTTTCCTAAAATAAGGTCAGGAACACCTTGTTTAAAGCCTCATTTTTAGGCCATTGTTGATTAAGTTCTGTGTTATAACATAAGATGGTGCTTTGACTTCCTGAATCTGAGCAGAATGTGTTCTTACTCTGAAGAGAGAAGACAAATGTCTCCTTAACCTTCGCAACTGTGTCCATTCATCTTTAGATGGGCCATTGCCAAGGTTAAAGTGTAACACTTTGACAGTGCTCGCTCTCAATGACTGTTTCAAGGATGATACTGTTTATTATGTCAGTGGAGTTAGAAGTTGTCCAAACATCTAATATAGACAAGGAAATTTCCATACCAGAAAAAAAGACCAGTTTCTGAAGTTGGTTGCTACAGATTTTATGCAGCTGATTTGTAATACTGAGAGAAATGCCAAGGAATTGTGCTGCTTAAGAATAAGGTGACAACAGTAGCATTACTGGCAGAGTTTCATGTTCTAGAAGAAAGGAAAAATCATTTTGTCAGAAAGATTGGATATGTTTGTTTTATATTTTTAACAGTTCTTAATGGAGATGAGAGGTTGTTCGGATGGTCTTTTTGGTAAAATTCAGTGAAAAAGACTAAATTATATTCCTAAAAATATATGTAATACATTGCTGTAACTAAATCAGTTACCAGATTACATTATGCCAATAGTTTACCTATACGTCCATATATTTTTTTTTTTTTTTAAAAAACACCAACGTATGTTTTGAGTATAGGGTTTTTGTACCCAGTACAGCTGAATGGTGAAAATGCGTTACAGGTACATACCACTGCTAGCCAAGTAGACTAGAAATTACAGTACACGTACTGAGCTGACTTACTTTTTATGTTCTCACCATGTTTTGATAGCTCAAAGCTAGACTTCCTTTACACATAAGTGGCAACTGGAAGAACAAATCTCTGATTTTAGCTACTGACTCTCCAAACCTGATGGGAGAGACAGGAGAAGGCACTTGAACAAGACCGTAGGGGACTGAAGAAAGGGTGACACAATGGAAGAAAAAACAGGCATGCCAGACCTCCCCTTTCCTCCAAAATACATAAGTTCAGTAGGTTAAAATCTGAGATGCTTGATTTTTTTAAAAAACATGTTGCAAATGTTTATCAAATTATTCTTTGAACGTCATCCTGTGCTGCCTGCTTTTTCACTTCATTTCTTCTTGTGACTGCTTATTTTGTCTAGAATATTTAGTTTTTTCCTCTCCTTCCTCTGCTGCATATTTTGCTTCTGGTTTAGATACCACCTCCCTCTATACCATGGCATTTAGGATCACATTACACTTAAGTCCCACTGAAGTAAATATGCACACCTGGAAGAATGTGGTAAATTTTATGCTACTCTGTTTGGTGTGGTAAGACTGAATGGAGTGAAAATATTAAAGTACATCTTGTTTTAAGATGCAGACCATATGTTTGCTTTGCTCTTAATATCCTGTCCACCAGCAATGGAAATGCTAGAAATAAAACAACCAAGGGATGAGGATCTAAGGGACAGGGTCTTTATTTCTTTTTTCCCCCCAACTTTGTATAGGTAATGGTTTAACAAAAAAATCTGGGCTAATACATATGGGATTTAAAAAATTTCGAAGTACCAGAAATGTTCAAAAGAATTCTTTAAAAATACAGACTATTGAGGCATTATTAGAAATATGACATTGTAATGCTTCATTTGTAGAACGATGAAACCTTTTTATAATGTTTTCAGAAAACAATGTGATTTTTCACAGGATAGAAGAATTTTGGCCACAGCAATGGCCACAAAAATCTTCCCAGCCTTAGACACCTAACAGTCGGGCTGGGATTTTATACATTGTGCTATGAGCACTTCCGTTTCTCCTTAGTTCTGCCTTTGGGGCTAGAACCTTCTCTGAAGCTTTGGCTAAGTGACTCTTTCAGTTGTGATCCATTGTCCTTGGCCAAGCAATGTCTGCTGAAGTCTCCAAAGGGAATGCCAATAAATAAAGGAGAAGAAGCTCTTTTCTGTCCTGTGAAGGAATTATATTTGGCATAGGCCCTCCTCAGGTGCTTCAAGGAGAATTGCCCTGTGAAACAGATCAGAGGAACTCCAAAGGGAATACTGTCAAAGGAATCAAAGAAATACGAATGTCCTGCATCATCTGGTTAATCTTCCTTGTAAAATAAAGAGCTACTTCAGAGCTGAATTTGATCCGAAAACTCTTGACAGTTTCTTTGATGTTTTTTCAAACCAGGGAGGATTTTTTTTAAACTATAGTTTCAGCATTGAAAGGACATCTGTTGCTGATACATACGTGCCATTTGGCTTCTCTATGATCCCAAGAATTTGTAAAGCATTTTAGAAACTTGTGGTGGTGAACTTTTTCCTTTAGTTGGATGACACTTTCATCAAGCCATCATCCAAGAGCGAAGTCATTTAGAATATAACCAGGGTGAATTGTGAACTCAGCACACATTGATTTGCAATAAATCTCGACAAAAGCAATCTCGTCTTCAGTAGAGCACTGACTCCTCCAGGGGTTCAGATAAACACCAAAAGAGACAGAGCTGCTCTTTCAGAAATGAGATTTAGAAAAATGAAAGCTGTAGTTCTGCGCAGATTTCCAGAGATGCATCACGTTTTGGATTATTCAGAGTTAACGATTTTTTTCCTCGCAGAGATATTGCACCTGCTCAAACAGTGCTAACTTCAGCATGGAACCATTCCCAGATGCAAAGGAGTAGCTGAGATCTACTTAATAATATTATAGTTGATGACAACCTTGTGTGACCCTGCGTGCAAGGAGGGTCCACTGGCAGACTGCATTGTTCAGGAATTCAGAGCACATTCAGAAAAGGAGTAAGCTTAGGAATTTGGACATTAGCCAGAAGGCAGCACAGCCTCGGCATCTTGGAACATGAGGGTGTTAAATCAGTGAGGAAAGTCCCTGGTAATGAGAAGTCTTTTAGGAAATAGTTCCTGGACCAGTTTCAACTAGTATTTTTGCAGAAAAGCATAAGGAGAGGAGTATTGGCTTCCCAAAGGGTTGGATTCCGGCCCCAGCACATATGCTTTCCCATAATTTTTTCACCAGTTCCATGGTTTCTCTAGAAATGTAGAGCTAAAAACTATCACGCAGATAACCAAATGTCCAAGTAGGTTTAGCCACAGATTTTTTCATTAGATAGACACAAGCCAAGTTATTCACTTGGAGGCCTTTTCCTTTTTCACAGACCAGTTTCATTCAGTCTTACTGCTTTGCTTTTGAAAGACAAATTTTGAGAGAACTCAGATATTCAGAGAAAGCTATTTTTGGTGTCTGGTCTTCTAAGAAAGATTCATGAAGTCAGTATTTATAAAAGGGGATAATAAGAGATTTGCAGCCTATATAAATCCTATTACCATACAGATATATGGTGAAATTTCTCTTACATCATGGATTGAAAGATCTTTTGAAAATACAGAAGTGATACCTTATCCTTTCTTGGAAAAAGTTAGCAAATTTATTCAGCCACTTTTTATAGAACCAGATTGTGCTATAATAAGTAACAGGATCACCATCAGGTAGGAACAACACTTGCAAATCTTAAATGTCATGGATTAGATCATAAATGGTGGCTTGTGTAGAGATCTGCTGTCAAGATACAGTTATGTAGGATATAACTATTGCTTGGAAAAGTGTTAAGAGCAAAAGGAAAAAAATAAAGAGGAAATATTTAATGATCCTTTTAACAATCTGCAAGTCATAACATTTCACGTTGCAAAATCAACTTTCTTTTATATGTATACTAGCAGCAAATAAAAAAATGGGCGGAGAAACATAGATGGAAAAAATGTTTTCGTTTTCCTTATGAATGTACTTTAATCTGGGGGAAGCTTGGCATATGAAGATGGCAATTTGAACTACAAAAACATCTGAAATATTTCATCCAAGTGTATTTTAACCACAAGAATATTTTCCACATCTTGGACTAATATTACTGCATTGGTACTAAACTTTTCTGAAGTCCATTCGTTGAGATGGAAGGAACATATGATTAAATTCAGATGTTAGTATGTTTTCCCTGATGGCTAGTCTGTGATTTGTAGAGCTGCAAATGTTTCTTTCCTCATAAAAGAAGCAATTCCTTGACTTTAATGATACCTATAGTTAAGTGTCGTTCCAAAACACATAGCACTAATGATGTAGAAACTAATTACACCATGTGACTTTCACTGTAATAACTTATGTAAAATCAGTCTGTGACATGGTTGTGGATCTTATTCTTCTTGTATTTTTCATGCTTTTATTTTATTGTGCTTGATGCTGTTATCAGTTCGTGGTTTCCTTTTAACCATTAGGTATCTGAAAAATTCGTATTGGGTGGTCCTTTCCTCGCTTTTTCATGACTATACTGTGTTAGTGCTGAACTGGCTCTACTAGACTGCAGACTAAAGGTCCAGATCTTGGGGCCTTACTTTCTCTGCAGGAGCTTTTTTTGCTGTTACCAGAGTAATCAGCATCACTGTGAACATGAGAAGACTCAGACCCCAATCTTTAGTGGGTGTCAAAACTGCCTGGTCTTGGGTGCAGATAGTGGTAGCAACCATCTCTTGTGTAAAAATGCTGGCAGAGGGGTATTTTCACTAGTGCTTTGTTTTCAATTGGTATTTCCCCCAGCAATGGCTAGTAATCTCATGCAGTCTTTAATTTCAAAATTAGTCTTGGAGACGAGGTGGAAGTTAGAGCTCTTAATTTGTACTTTCTTTGTGTTGGTAAATTAGATAGGTTTAAAATGATTAAGTGGTGGGAGAAAAAAGGCAAAAAAATTATTCACTCATGTGTTTGGGTAAAGCACCCCCCAATGTCTTTGATTTGTAGACCTCCCTGAAAATTTTAACAGCCATACAGCTGTGCCATTACTGCGTACAACCCTGTGTATAATGCATATAAGCCTATTGACTAGAGGTCTGTGCAGTTACCGGTTGAGGATCACATAGAAGTTATTGTTGGAGGCCCAGAAAGCTCAGCTGAGAAACACCAATCCTGGTATTATTGGCTGGATGGCCGCACTCAAGAGTTGCGGTCAATGGGTCAATGTCCAAGTAGCGTGCAGTGACAACTGGTGTTCCTCAGGGATCAGTACTGGGACTGGTACTTTTTAATATCTTTGTTGGCGACATGGATGTAGGGACTGAGTGCACCCTCAGCAAGTTTGCTGATGATACCAAGCTGTGTGGAGTGGTCGACACGCTGGAGGGAAGTGACCTGCACAGGCTTGAGAGATGGGCCTGTGCAAACCTCATGAAGTTCAACAAGGCCAAGAGCA
>VYXH01010791.1:157256-198568 GCA_013397275.1 Burhinus bistriatus
GCCCCATCCCTGGAAGTGTTCAAGGCCAGGTTGGATGAGGCTTTGAGCAATCTGGTCTAGTAGGAGGTGTCCTTGGCCATGGCAAGGGGGTTGGAACTAGATGATCTTTAAGGTCCCTTCCAAGCCAAACCATTCTATGATTCTATGATTTGTAGAAGGGTTTATGGTAAACTCTGTCATCTAGATTAAATTGGATAGTGACATTTTGGGAGTTACAAATTTTGTAAATCCACACGATTGTTACTCAGTTGCTTAGGGTGTGTTTTTTAACAGTTGGTTCAGACCTGGGCTAAATTCTGCATAAAAAGGAAGCAATACTGATACATCTCCATGCTTATAGCTTCTTAGTACAATGGAAGACTCCTTAGACTTTTTCATTTGACCATCTCCAAATGCTCAGTTCAGAACAGTGTGCTGACTAAAGAATAATGGGAGACAGAGAAAATGGAATTACATTGTTCTAGGAGTAGAGGGGATAGATAGGATTTCTGTTAACCTAAATTAGGTCTTATAGGTGTTCCTAAGAGAGGAATGCTTGTAGGCTGTGAGCTGGGCTAAAACTCCTCTTTGCCCTGTTTCTGTTACTGAGGTTAGAAAACACAGTGTGTTTTTTAGAAAAGCTATGCCACAGTGCTCTATTGCACTCTCATCATAGCATCTCAGGTGAAGTGTAGGAGGTCTCAAAGCTCAGACGGGCCTGCTGACACCTCACACTCAGTAGTGGGAAACCCAACTGCCCGCAGAGGCACGAGACAAGAGACCAGGCTTTTCCTCTGAGGGCCTCTGTTTTGAGACACTGTCATAAGATCAGAGATTTGCAATAATAGTGATACAAACGTTAGGCCATATTTACTCTATTCACTGTAAAGCATTTATAATAGTAAATTTATTGTACCTAAAACAGCTCAACATAAAAAGTTTCCTCATCTGAATGTTGTAAGGGTTTTCTAAACTTCAGATAGACAGTGTATGCCATAATTGCTGGTCATAATTCATATTCATTATTCAGCACATAAAAAATACATTCCATATGGTAAAGCTTGATTAGCAAGAAGCATCCAGATATTCTCACATTGTGATGTTTTGGTTATTCTTCATGCAATTTAGTCCATACCAAAACAGAGGTTATATTGTGTGTAGAATAAGGAAATATTGTTATTGTTGGTGTGCTTTATTTATTTACAATTTTAAACTAGGGGTTTTTTAGTGATAGCAGAAAGAGATATTTTCAAAGATGAAATATAATGTATATCTTGTTTCTAGGTATCAATAAAGAATATCAGATAACTTACTGTGAATGATTTTAAGAAAGGGGAAAAAAACAAACAACCCTGCAAAAAATTTAGTCAAGGAAAAAGAGAAACTACATGTGAAAAACAGATGAGAATTTGGAAAATGCAGTTTTACTGTGTTTGTGCTTCGTAAAGTTTACTGGCTGAGTATGTTTTTGTAGTAAAAGGAATGGATCCTGAAAATGCTCAGTGCTTTCACAATACTTGTTGACATTAGACAATAACTTCTGAAGATTCAAGTTCTTGGAATACAGTTGTCCTACAAACTTGTATAGACAGCTTTTTCTAAAATACATGCATTCATGAATAAGGAACACAAGTAAAGCTTTTCTTACGCTTGTGTGCATCAGTGTCTTATCATGTTAATTTGTTCTTTCTAGACAAAAAATTTATAGTTTAAAAGAACTTTTCTAATTAGGGATGCAGTATTCTAGTCTGTTCTAGTTTTTCAATAAACATCAAGCCTATGCTGGAAGGGTTCAGATTCTTTTATGCAAGCAGAACCCTCTTGAGTTCATACACTCTTTACAGATATAGTACAACTTCAGAAATGCAGGTAGAGAAAACTATATGTCATGATTTCCTTATCTTTCTCCCCCGCCTTTTACCATTCAAAACTAAATCCCATACAAATTCCATTAACCATTAACTCGCTGCAAAGCCTAAGAAAGGAAACAACTTTCTGAAGGTATTGTTATCCCTAAACAGTAACTATATGGGTTATTAAAGTGGTAGCTATATTATATAAAATACAATATTTACCATAATATTATATTTTACCTATATTATTACCTAATATTATACTTTTAGCTATATATTATAGCTATATCACATAAAATTAGTAGCTGTATTATATACGTTGAAGGAAATGCATGATGCTAGGTGACATGTAGACTAGGAATGAATTCCAGGTGAAGCCCACAATGCTAAATATTTATGTTGCATTTACTGCCTTAGGTTGCTTATTTCTCAGCTAGTATTTTTCTACCAACAGCAGTTCCAATTATATGTAGTGATCTGCCATCACAAAGTACTTCACTAGGAAACTGAGCCACACTCACCTCACAGTTATCTGTTGGTAGATTATCCAACTTCTCAGGAGGCTGTGCCACAAATACGGAGATGTGAGCTGGCTGCCAGTGAGCTAGCTGGGGTCTGGAAGCCACGTGGCCGTTTTTGCATGAGGTTGTGCATTGGACCCCTCAGGCTGAATTGGCATTGCCTTCTGAGCCTATTCTCCACAGTCTGTCTTTTCTCTGTTACCCTCATATTGCACGTTCCCATTTCAACTTTGCAGTGGCCTAATTTACACAAGTGTTTTTTTATCACCTGGAGAGTTTTTGTTCTGTCTCAGCTATCTCATCTTACCATTGCTCCGAACAATAGATAATCGATTGTATCTTCATTTTAGTTGCTCATAGCCATGCAAACTTGACTGGCACTATAGCTTATGATATGCCTGTAAGGCTGTACTGGTTTAATTGGAGTTCTGGCCTTAGACTGGTTGTTGAGGCATGAGCTACATGTTGGCCAAATGCTAATCAGACAATGTCTAGATGCTGTGCAGCTTTGTTAACCTGGCATAACGTTTAACAGAAGTGCCTTAGAAGATGCTCTTATTCCAGTTTTATATATGAGCCTGGTGTAGCCTGAGTAAAATCTGTGTGCGCTCTTACAATTTTCAGATAATGTTAAGGTAACTAGGAACTGGTTTAGGCTAAATAGGCCATTCTCAAGCAAATTTGAATAAAGGACTAGTGTTTTATCCAAACTGGTGAAGATTTGCATCTTGCCAGTCCTCTATTTATTGTGAGGATTTTTTCTTCTTGGTAGTCACAAGTATAACTGCTCCAGTCTTTTCCAGTTGCTGGTGGGCATGCTTCTCACCTTCTCAGCCAGACGTGGTGAGAAGAAAATCTAACCCGGGGTAGTTTCCATGGCCTTAGTCTGAGGTGGTTTGATGGAATGTTATGTCTGTGGACACTTGAATATGGCCTATCTAACCTGAATTATAATTCCTTTAAACCTGTTATAATGTAGTGAAACAAAATCTAAAGTTTTACATGGTTTTGTGTGAGCTGTGAAATCCTACTCATCAGTTTTTTATTCCTGCAAAGAAGGACCAAGTCCCTAGGGATGTTTAGAGCTGTAAAAGCTTGTTGTCCTGAGGAAGAACCGTATTTACACATTTTACGTTCTCAAAAGTGGCTTCTTTGGTTAAAAAAGAGCTTTGGCAAATATCTCTCCTCCTGAGCACTAGGCTCTAAATGGTGGCGGGAAGTCTGATGTATCAGGAGTATAGCTTCTGCTGTAGGGGTCTGAGCAGAAACTTTTGGATTGCCAGACTTAGTGATGTACCAGATAGAACCAGATGTACTATTTAACTGTGTGCCTGTTCGGTACCATTCCATCATGTAGTCAGATTTAGGTCCGGTCTCGAGGTACTTGGTTGAAAAACCAAGAAGGGTACGAAATGAAAATAAAACTCATTTCTGTAATCGTTATGTCCTGCATACATGTGTTGAAGGGCAAAGTCAGATAATGCCCAAAAGCATTTTAATTTTTATAGTTTCTCAACTAATAGGGGCATGCTGTGACTCTAGGGCATATTAACAAACTAAAATCCTTACTTGGATGAACCTCTATAATACTAACTCAAGTACGATGCAAACTTTGTAAGAAAAGAAAACATTTTAATGCTGTCAAACATCTTTGTAGTGTTCAGAAAAGAGACAGAATTTCAGTACTGTTCTGGAATATTTCTGCAAAATTATCTACCATCCATGCCTGGTTATGCAGATTGCAAAATTTTTAGATGGCATATGCCCTGACAGGCCCCCTCAGAGGATCATAAGTATTTTGGTATGGAGATGAACTGTAAAATGTAGGTGAATAGTTTTCAGCCTGTTATGATTTGAATATGTGGTAAATTAGCAGAGGAACATTACATAAGAAGTCTTTGCCAACTTAGCGAGGTGCTAATATTGCTGCCATGTTAACTACCAATATCAGATCGTCCTCCTACATATCATGGAAATTGCAGACTATCAGATGTGTACAGTAGGAGGTTGACAGTGAAGTCCTGTACAATGCAAAATAGATGTCAAAAAAATCAATAAACAGCTGCTGACACACTATGAGAAAATTAATGGGTGAGGAAGAAAGGTGGTGAAATGTTTCATTGTTAAGCTTAAAATAAAACTTTTGAGGGGAAAAAAAACCCTCTTCTTTTTGTGTGTATATATTGTTTTTAGAACAGATCCATAAAGGAAAAGAAACTGCTTTTCATACTGCATTGTGAACGTGTTAAGAAACAAATATTTTTTTAACTATCCTTTTATGAAGTGTTTAAGAAAGCACATGATTTTCTTTTTGAAGGTGGATGGCTTTTCCATGGAGTACTAATAACAGAAATAGCTTCTGATTCTTTTCATAGCTTCACTCCTTTCTTTGGAAATGGGTGTTACCCTTAAGACAAACAAGGAAAACCTTCCGTGCTTGTTCCACTGTACGAAACTGCTAATGCACCTATCCATGGCTTTGTGTTGCACAAAAGCTTGTAAAACTTGAATGTAGACATTGGTTTTGCCTGCATGAAGGTATGTGGCTCTGGAAGCAGATGCTGCTCTCAGATTCAATTTGTGGTGCCTGACTCTCAGCTTGTGTTACCCAGACACATGGGGCCAATGGAGGAACATCTGAGTCCTGCACATTCAACTAGAGCAGCATTTCTAAGCTCCACCATGGAAAGCTGAGAGCAGACTTTTGTCCTATGGCCTCATACCATATCAACATCAGCATCCCCAAAGCAAAATTAAGAAGCGATTGGTTCTGTTTAAATACTGTTGGAAATGACTAAAGGGATGATGATGAAAAAACCCCACAGCTAGAGCAGCAAGGTATGTTTTGATAATTCATTGTAGCACCGCTTTTCAAGCAGGCAAGCACATTAATAACCTGCAAAGGGCAATATGCATGTTCCCTAATGCATTTCCTCCAGCAGTGTGGAGTTACATATTGTGATTGGAATCAAAATCCTTCTTTGCTTAAGAAGCTTAATATTGATGATATCAGTGTAAAATGCAGGTTTTTTTAATTGCACAGAAGACTGAGAAAGAGCTGCATAATTTATTTACTTCAAAGTCTTTCACTTGTCTTAATTCACTGCCGCTTTGGAAATATAAAGCTAACTTTTGTTAGTATGTGCCTTCATACATGTGCATTTATTTCATAGCCACACCTTGAATTTTTTTCTAGCCACAGACATGTGACATTGTACTTTGCTGAAACAAAACTAGGACTTAAAGGAATTCTTTCCCATCCATTTTGTTAGTTTACCTTAATAACTTCATGAAGAATGGAAGAAAGAAATAACGCAGTAGTGGATACGGAAGACAGTCATGAACCAAGGAATAAACCTGGATTCTCTTGTTGCTTCGTCTGAATTGCTTCCCTGATTCTCTTCCTTCATTTTGTCTACTCCTTTCAGTCCAGTTAGTCAAGCTAGACCACAGATGTATTTGCTCAAGTAAAACTAATGTTATTCAAATGACAATGTGTTAGGTTGATGTGTGCAGTTGGTATAATAATTTCCTATCTTTAATTTTATTCCCGTTATACATGTAATATTAAAGAAGAAAAGAGAATATTTTGGTTAATAATAGAAATAGCAGTCCGGGGCAGTCAAACATACAGTTAATTGAATATTTTTCTTGTTGTTTTAGTTCTTTTCATGCATAATTATTTAAAAGGTACTAACTAAACATGTTTATTTTGTTCAGTTCCCTGAATACAAGCAACTAGTAAGTATCTTTGGAGACTCCTTGTAGTGTCCCTCCTGGTCTCTCTGCCAGTCCAGGAGGGCAGGGGGTCTCCCATAGAGTTCATCTTATCTGAAATCCTTGTACAGATCAGTCAGATATGCTAGAACGGTTCAGGTAGCAGCGGGCACCTATGTTTAGGCAGCTAAACTGCACCCAAAAGTATTGAGTCATGCTCAAATAAATTGTGTGGATGAATTTGTTCTTCATGCATTTATATTTTCAGATTTTGCTATTTACTTGCGTGGGTGAGATCTTGATAGATTAGCACAGTAGCATCTTCATCCTCATATTGCTTCAGCAGAAGGCAAACATTTGTGTTCTATTACTCCAAAGTGCAGAAGTATTACATAGCAATTAGAACTGTGAGGATAATTGCCTCTTACGGGTACATTATGCCTCAGTTGTTTACTGCTAAGTGAAATGTGAAAAGTAGATGAGAACTTGACAAAAGGAAACCCGTTCCTTGCTTGTAGGTTCTGAGTGAGGAACTCTTTTTATGTATGAGGAGTGTGAGTCTACAGTCAGGCAAGTCTGTAGATCTTGTCAAAAAAACCTTCTACTGTGGAAAATATACACCATTCCCTGTGACTGTTCAGCATTTATGTTGCATCCCAGTAATGTATTGCTATGAATCCAGAGAAAAATTGTCAATTACAAATATCCACTTGCATGCTCTGGTAGCCAGCCAGAGCCTTGAACAAAAGGGCTTTGCTCATCTCTGTCCTTCACATTTCATCTCTAAGAACGTTGTGCAGTTTCATCTGCAAAACTCATTCTGATAAGCTCACTGAACTGCTGAAATTGTCTCCTTTCAATAAATCTACAATTACACATGTTATTTAGAGCATCCACTGCAGACTAAATCACAGTATGAAAGGGCATAAAATGTGTATGTAATAACAAGTACAATGTGTACGGTTCTTGCTATAGTGACCCCAATCACTGCTTTCAATGAATGCCTTACACAACATGCACAACACATACTAGACAAAATAACATACTGTTATTCACAAATCCTGATACTATTTTCCTTATTTCATTCTTAACAGTAAAAAGACAGTAAACTTATTTCTTAAAGCTTCCTCTGGAGCACCATAAATGAAGATCTCCCCTTTTCCACCTTGCTCTCCAAAGGGACTTTTGCAGTTTAGAGTATGAATTTTTGTGAAATGTAAAAACATGCCAAGATTTGAGCAGTGAAAGACTAATTTAGTTTCTATGTCCATGACTTTTGGTGAAAAATAGGAGAAACACATTTAGGTTTGTTAAATGTTATACCCCATGAAAAGGGAAAGGTAGGAACGTAGCCTAAACGCAGACTGTGGAGGGCAGGATTTGGTGCTGAGGGTTGTCCCCTCCAGGCCTGTGCTATTATCCTATTCCTTTGTGTTGTTCTGAGATCACAGCATATGCGAGAGCCCTGCACAAGTAGTGTAGGAAATTTTTTGGATTAAAGTGAATTAAAGAATCCAGTCAGCCATACTAGGGAGTTTTCATTTGAAAAATAATAATATGTGAGAAATATTTTTTAACTGTTTTCTTTATAATACTAAGTATTTTTAATGGACTATCCAGAATGAAAAACAAGATGATCAGAATCTCTTCATATCTAAATCTGTATGTCCTTTATCCAATACGTGAAAATAAATGAGTTCCAGATAAGATACAGTTATCCAAGAGATTTATCAGAGATATGTAGAGCTATCTTTCTTCAGAGTTTTAAAATATGGACTGTAGGATTTTTTCCTTCTGGGCATAGAGTACATGTTGTATATGTAATTAATGTTATCTGATTTTCACTTTTTCTCTGCCATCCCTGTATCTGAATCTGTTCTGTGGTCTCTGATTTTATCTTCCATTTTACTGAGATTGTAAACAGGGGGCAGGTGCTGTCATTTATTTTTGTATGTATTTAGCTCCTCGGTCAATGGAATATTGAATAATTATATATTCTAGGCCCACTGGTAATATGTGATTATTATTATTGGTGTTTGATTAGGCACTACTGGGAGAATATTGCCTGCTTTGTTGATCGTTTAATCATGTAATATGTTACTATTTTTAATATATTTAAAGAGCCATGTTTTTGTTAGTAGGCTGCTGTTGAAAACTATATTCATATAGTATCTGAAGTGTCTGTTCCCTTTCAAAAGACGATTTTTTTTTTCCCCTGAAAGGTTTCTGTTACTTGGGTTGCCTTGTTGCCCCCCTCCTTTTTTTTTTTTTAATACACTAGTCCATTATCCTCTCTGGGAAACCAGTGTTGCATTTTAAACCAGTCAAGTGAATCGACTGAATTTGGCAAAGTTCGTGTGTGGAAGGCTTGAAAGGAATGATACAATTGATTCCTTGTATTTATCTCCATTATCCTCCTTCACTTTTGGTAGATGGCCATTCAAGAGATGAGTAGTGGGTCAAGACTTTAATAATATCAAGAGCTAACTGTTAAGCATATTAAAGGTCGCTGTGGTGATTTTTAATACCATCTTGAATGAGAAATTATTACTGTCATTCTAATGCAATGTAAGTAGGGATGTACAACCTAAATAATAGAGGAAAGCAACATTTTTAAAGTAGGTACTATTGAAAAAATGTTGCTTGGGTTTTTATTTCTTCTTATTTGTCACACACCATTAAATATCTTTTCCTCTAGGCTAAACTAGACATCTGCTACTTTGGCCTACTTATCAAAAGAAATGAAACTTTTATTGGCATGACATCATTACATTTAAGCTTCGTTAGAAGATGAATAAAATACTGACTTGAGGAATCTAGGATGCCATTTAATATCTAGGTGAACTTCCTCCTTTTAGCAGAGAGAAGTGCTAATTTGTAAATCGTCACTCAAGTTCATGCCACCTCTGTGTGCATTCTCCTGCACGTGCACACACAAGCCCCCAGAAAGATTAGATTGCAAATTTTGGTATCAGAGTGTCCACCAACCTCACCTTGGGAAGAAGGGAGAATAACCAGTCAGCAAGAGCAAGGAGTTAATGATGTTGATGTGTAGACAGGTTTTAGAATTAAGGATTTATTGACATCAGAGTTGGATTTTAAGTCTCCTGAAGCTATTGTTTTAAATTACTGGCAGATTAAAGAAGAATGTGCAGTATACAAGCTACTGTCATCATTGTGATTGTTTTTGTCTAGCTTTCTGAAAGATCTCAGAAGAATGAAATTTTGTAATTTCTTCATCCCCACCTATTCCAGCAGTTCATGCTGTTAGAAGTTTTCCTAATCTCTAAGCTCAGTCATCTTTGCTGCAGTATGAATCTGTTACTTTTCAGCTGTAGAAACAGAGAAAAGGTTATTCCCTTCCTGAATGTAGCATTCTGGTTGGGTCCTCGCTAGTCCCGGCAGTGTTGTTTTTATCACATGTGATATTACTAAATCATAAAATCAAAGCATCATCACAGGGTTATGTCTGGGGAGGTCATCCAGTACAATCTCCATCTCCAAGCAGTCCTTAAAAGGCTGGGTCAGCTTGCTCAGAGCTTTTTCAGTCATATTTTTCATATTTCCAAAGAGACAGATTCCACAGCTTCTCTGGGCAGCCTGTTACAGTGCTTGACCACTGTGAAAAGGTTTTTTTTCCACAGCGTGTTGGAATTTCCAAGATGAGAGTTGTCTCTCATCCTTTTGTTTCGCACATCCAAGAGTGATGCTTTGTTCTCTGCAATTTTCCTTCATGTACTGGAATATAGCAATTAGAAATGTTTTTGAGCAAGCCCAGTTCCCTCAGCTTCTCCTCATTATTTAGTGCATTCCAGTCACTTTATTCACCCTCTGAGCCATTCTAGTTTGTTGTCAAATCTCATGAACATGTACACATATATACAGCCTCACCAGTGGCTTATACAGAGGAATAATCACTGTCCTTCACCTGCTTGATGTGGGCTTGCTAATGCAGTCCCGTATGCAGTTAACAAGGGCATATTTCCTGTCTCATGTTTGACCTGCCATCCAGCAGGATCTCTAGGTTTGAAGAGCTGCTATCTAGCCCACTGGTCCCCACATCATCCTGACATGAGGCTATTCCATCCTCAGTGCAAGACTTTGCATCTCTCTATTGAACTTAATGAGGTTGGGCAATTCCTCCAGGTTCAGCTGGTTGAGATCCCTCTGATCAGTTGTCATGGCTTCCCACACAGCAAGTACTCCCGTAATTTTGTCATCTCTAGGCTTGGGGTACGTTCCATCCCTTTCTTCAGATCTTCAGTGAATACACTGAACAATGTCAACTCCAGTATCATTGCCCAAGGAGAACCTTTTCTAACCAGCTATCAGTTCAACTTTAAACTGTTGAACAATACCCTTTGACTCTAACACTGCAACCTTCATACTAACTCCGAGACCGTCTGTAGAAACTCAGCTAAAGCAGTGGTTTCCTGTCTAAAGTTTGTGCAATTTGTTGTTCCTGCCTCACTGTAGCATCTTGCAATTTTAACTTAGGAATAGTGTACTGATGGTTGTTGGTGGGGTGGGGTGGTTTCTGGGGTTTTTTTTGAGAGTTGGTGGCCAAGATCTTCTCAACTTTGCTGTTGCACACAGCATTTGTGAAAATTTTGAATGGCATCAGATCTTAGACGGATCCCTGTTAGCCACGTTTCGCTTTGGCAGGGTACCAGATCACTAAATTTTCAGTGTAGTCTTCCAATGGGTTCTTTCTTTCAGTCCATAGTGTAGTATCTTCATTTAGGCTAATTTTACTTGTCTTCTTTAGGCTATGGAAAAGTTATCTAGAATAGTATCAAAAGCTTTAGTAAAGTCAAGACACAGGTATCTACTACTTTGTTTCCAAACTCAGGAAACAGAGTAGTTTGCCTTGTCATGGAAAGAAAACATTTGTAAATTTTTATGTTATGTGTTCTTAGCAAGTCTATGTTGTTTTCTTCTAATTTGGCAGGGGTGAGGAGGAGATCAGTGTCTTGCATGTGGTCTGGTTAGTTGTTCTATAGGCCTGTAATTCTTCATGTATCTTCCTTTAGGGTTTTTAGAAATAGCCTTTAAAAAAACCAAACAGCTTTATTTTTGCCTTTTTGAGGTCTTACACACAATTTTCTCAGAATAAATGCTAATATATTGAAGATACCACCAGTCGATTTTCGCATAAACAGAATGAGCAACAGGCTTAGAGGTTTGAAAATATCTAACTTACCTGAGTACCCTTCAGCATGCCTGTTCCCTACTGTAGGCTAAGATCTTTACCCCTTGAATTTCTGTTTTTCATAACCAGTAGGTCATAGTTGATTTTTTTAGTGGAGACTAATACAAAAAGGGCATTACATACTTCAGTTGCCTTGATGTCCATACTGAATGCTTTTCCCTTTTGTTCAATAGCAAACCACTTTTCTCTTTGGTATTCTTTTTACAATAATTTCTATGCTAGTTACACAGTTCTGCTGCACCCTACTGATTGTGTCTTTGTGGCCAGGCATCTGTACTTAGTGATTTGACCAACTTTTTCATATGCTTCCTTCTTGTATGTAAGGTTTGAAAGTACTGAGGATTTTCTACTTGAGTTTCTCATATTTGCTGATTGACAAAATTAAGGTTCAGGCAACAACTTTGATAACTCCTTAACGATCATCATCTTTGCTCCAAAGAATATGAAATCTCCTTTTCAAGATTTAAAGGCCTATGAGAATTTCATAAAAGAAAGATATGCAAAACCCCCTCCGGTCTCTGTATAGAAAAGTTCAGAGCAGATTTGGACCTTGTTGCTTAGGTATCTGTATTATTCTGTGGACTCTTGGGACTTGTATAATATGCACAGTCCAAGTACAGTTTTTCTGCAAGTACCTCACTGCATCCTTCCCCCCCTCCTTCTGTGTTAGAGTATTGATTCTCTGCATTATTCAAAAGAAAAATGTCAGTCTGACCAACCATAAGCTACTTTACCAGCACAGCAGAATAGAACAGAACATAATGTTTTTACAAGTTGCAAAATTTGTATTATGCACTGTAAATTGAAGGAGTAATGACCTGCCTCTCTGATTTTAGGCACAACTCTGTCAGTCACAACAAGCACCGCGCATTTTTCTCTCACTGAAATGCATATCAACATTAGCAGTGTAAATGACTTGCATATAAGTTGAAAAATATATATATATTTGTTTCCTTAGGAACCTGTATAGTTCCTGAATTTTATGCTGTTTGCTGTTGCAGCACATAAATCTCATCTAACCATTATCTGTTGAGTTCCAAAGAATTTTGAGTCTGTCCATATAAAAGAGTCCCAGGATATTGTAGAGCTAGAAAAAAATGAATAGCCAAGGTTTAACATTTTTTCCATATAGTTATATTGTCTCTTTCACACTTGTGAGTCATAATATGTGGTTAGTAATTGAAAAGTAGGTTATTCTATTTACAATTTGAAAAGTACAGGATATATAGGAATTTCATTCCTAGCTGTAGCATTATCAGTGCAGCTGAAAACAGCACAAGTTTATTAAATAAATTGCATAGATTTATTTCAGATTGATATTTTCAATATAAAAATTTATATGTTTTTTTTCTTTTGAGTAAGTAAAATAACTTCTTTACTTAAGGAATAATTGAGAAGAAAGAGAGAAATTACATGTTATAGGGAGGAGTCAGAGAAAGAGGTTTCTGGGATTGCATTGTCAGCAAAGTATTCCTGTAAGTAAATGGAGCCCTTGTAATATTGGCATATATGAGGCATTGAGACTTCACATTGTACTGGAATATATGTTTCACAAAAATAATCTCATAAATCATCATAAATTTCCACTTGTAAGTCCACTTGTCCATGTTTACATCTGACAAGGTTCACATATCTTTATTCAGCTATAAATAGCAAAAAAAGGTTTGTGTGAAAAAGAAGTCAAACTTCTGATCCTTAGTTTAGTCACTTAAATGTATTTTGAGTCAAATAAATCAGAATAGTCTAACTTCTTGAAATACAGTTTACTTTATGCTACTGCTGAAAGTGCCCCATTTGTTCTTCAGATGTACTGATGGTGATGATCTGTAACTGAAGGAACAAAAAAAATTTTTTTTTTTAAGGGTAGTGGGAAAACAAGAGTACCCTTGATCTCCCAGAGGTATTGTTCGTCTCAGAGGTGTGCTGTATGGTGGAAAGTGTCCTCATGTGTGTCTAAGACTCGGAAGAGCTTTTATTCATAGGCTGCTTTGGCAAAGCGCTCTGCATTTGAAGAAGCTAATTTTGACCCTACTCTTCAATGATCACAAGGTTACAGGTTCAAGTTTTCAACTTGCATGTATAAAGGCATCTGCTCAAATGATAAAGCACAATGATTTTACAAGAGGGTGTTGTGAAGTTTTTCTGCAGAGCTTAGTAGCATCATGGCCCTGAAGAATAACAAGAAAAAGAACTGGGGGCAGAACGTGAAAATAGTGGCAAAAAAGACTCAGAGGAGAGAGAACATTGATCCACACAAAGAACAGTCAAGGGCCAAGGGTGAGGAATCAAGACAAAGGAAATAATTAGTACAAGCTGAGGGAATTAGGAAGATCTTGGTTGTGGAAATTTGTAGGGAAAATTAATATCCCCCTGTGATGAGGAGGTTAAATATAATAAAACAATGCATGGCAAACTGAAAACAGCACATATCAGGGTAAAGCGACAAATGGCAGATGACGGTTCTGCTATTTCAGGTGGAATACAAGAAATGCGGCAGCCAGAGAGGACTTCATTTACCCAGGTTAACTTGGGCATGGAGGCTTTCAGAAACCCAGGGACTGAAGGCAGGCTAGGTTTTGATAATACCACGGGGACAGAGAACTGGCCTTGGTAATAGGCTGAAGGTACAGGGACTTAAAGGGAGTTGATGTGGGGGAGCTTTGACCTCTTTCTTGCTCTGCAACTACAAGAGTTATGCTCTTTCCTTGTACACTTCTGCCCATGTTGTTACTTAGCTATAAGTTCTGTGGCTTGTAATTCTGAGTTTCTGTTGTCAGACCTTAAACAGGTGCTTGTTCTTTTTTTTGTCTCTCCAATTACATAGAAGTATTTATTTATTCATTGTTTTTGTTAAACTTTAATAAATGCATGACAGACTAGCTAACATTTTGCTTGACACATGTTAACGACTCCCTTACATCTTCATCTGCTTGAAGGTAACTGATGAAACCTACTGGAAATTAAGGCTATAAATTTACAGGTAGGGATTTCAGTCTAATCAATATTTTGCTGGTAATGATAACAGTTTATTCTTATGAAATACATTGGCTATAAGGTGGAGAATCAATGTCTGGAAATGAAAAACAGGTGTCAGGTTTGACAGGGACATTACTGTCATGATGTCTGGAGGCCAGTGGATTGCATCAGCAAGCATAGCAGTAATTCTGTCAAGTATGGTATGTGAGGAAATAATGAAAAAGTTAGAAACACTGGTTCTTGCTTGTGAGCTTGAGTCCTTCAATAATATGTTCATCTCTTCTTGTTTTTGTCTCACATCCCTTCTCCCTCTTTTCTTTCAAGCTGCAATTCATAATACAAAATATACACTCACTACCTCAGTCAGTCCCTCCGTATTATGTTCTGAGAGCTGATTTTGTGTAGCTATGGCATGAGGAAAGCAGTGCAGCGTGCTTCAGTGTTCCTAACAGTTCCTACTCAGAAGAGAACCAGAGCTATGTGGTCATGCAAACTCTAAGCAGATAAAGGATTAAAAAAACATTGAGGGGCAGAGAAAGAGAACACAGAGAGGATAAATGTAAACACATTTCTTCATCAGATCCACAAGCACTAGCAGAAAAATAAAAGCTCTTCTAAAAATGTGTTTTATAATCAAAGATGAAAACGAGTGCCATATTAAATTAAGAAATAGGAAGCTTTTCTCCAAAGTATCAGAAAGCTCTGATTCTGCAGTCTGTTTTCCTGTACTGGTTCAATATTACCTATATGCCAGGAGGCATTTTAACAGAAAGGAAGAGGCTGAATAGAACATGTCTTTGCTATTAGTTGTACTTCCTAAGCTTAGGAAACAGTTTAGATAATGTGCTGAAAGCACACTGGCTGATGAAAAATACTGTTTATAGTTATGCTAATGGCATCATTTTGGAAAAGTGTCTTTCGAAGCTTTGCGGCTTTAGTAGTGCGGAGAGTTCAGATCTGGCACCAGGTAACAGTGGTCATTTTAGATGAACTGCTCGTGTTACGCTGGGAGTTGCTCATTTTGGAGCTATCTTTCCATCACTTGATGTCTCACTTCCTCTCTCCTCTTGTGATAACAGGAGGTACAGTAGCCGCTCTGTCACTGCCAGCTCCCCCAGTATCGCCAAATGCATCAGCAGCTGTTACAACTTTCATCTACAAACTGTGGGAAATATCAAAAGTATGATATCATGCTGTTTCTCTATGAACAGTTAGAAGATGTCAGTCACATGCTCCCAGCTTACAACGGACATGTCTGGACACTTGCAGTGCTTTGCAGGAGACATACTTGACCTTTAATTCTAATTATACCTTTATAGTGACTAAACCACAAAGTCTGGATATTGTAGCACAATTCTTATTGCAAAAGCAAAACAAGACATGAAATACGTACAGAGCCGCTCTCTCCCTGGGACTCCACGTGTCACCTGAAAAAAAGAACTGGCATGGGACCAGGAGTTAGGATATGCCTGTCTCTTAAATGAACCTGAAACTATTGTCTGCTTTCCTCATCAAAACTGCTAATAAATGAGGAGCTTTTGCTAAAGATTCTGTGTCTTTGGTACATACCTCCAGTTAGGCACCCAGTTCACCTTATTCCATAATAGTACCTTAGGCATCTGAAAACAAAGCCATGAGGCTTTTAAGCAATTCTCACCTTATATGTCTAGGTATCATTAGCTAGTCAGTAAACTGCTGAGGGAAAGTTTACAATGAACTGAAGAGAGGGAATATACTTCTGTTTCCATGCCTTCTAGAAAGAGAAATCAGTGTATTCCGGAAGTGGTATTTTCCTGATATATCTGTATACCTGCAAAGCAAAGCAAAGATTGCACACAGGGAATGAATACTGGATTCAATTATTGTGGCTTTACGGCATTAGCTTCAAGCAGTGATAATGTCCTTTTGATCTCCAGTTAGGATCTTGGACTCACTGCAGAACCTTGACATTCCTCATGAAATCTCAGGCTTCAACATTCTTTGTTCCTTGTTGTTTAATTTTCCAGTAGGGTGATCTGTAAACTTAATGTCTTGTCTTTTATCACATGTGGAAGCCATATGATTCGCATAGATGAAATCTTTTGCCTGGTGGATAAATAAAGATCTGATATTTCATCTCAGAGTGGGTATTAAGAGCTGAACAAATGTTCTTCTCTTTGGTAAAGGAAGTTGCCGGCTTTCTGCCTTGCAGGAAAATGACCAAGCAAAACTGGCTTGTTCACAGGCATTGAATTACGCTAGGAAAATGTCATTACAGATTGCAAGACTAAATTTGTCATCAGTCTGGTAGGACAGCCTCATTGCTTGACAGTCACAACAATCTAGTCGTCGTATCATAGAATCATAGAATAGTTTGGATTGGAAGGGACCTTGAAAGGTCATCTAGTCCAATCCCCCTGCAATGAGCAGGGACATCTTCAACTACATCAGGTTGCTTAGAGCCCTGTCCAACCTGACCTTGAATGTTTCCAGGGATGGGGCATCTACCACCTCTCTGGGCAGCCTGTTCCAGTGTTTCACCACCATTGTAAAAAATTTCTTCCTTGTATCTAGTCTAAATCTACCCTCTTTTAGTTTAAAATCATTACCCATTGTGCTATTGCCACAGGCCCTGCTAAAAACTGTCACCATCTTTCCTGTAGGCCCCCTTTAAGTACTGAAAGGCCACAATGAGGTCTCCCTGGAGCCTTCTCTTCTCCAAGCTGAACAACTCCAACTCTCTCAGCCTGTCCTCATAGGAAACTTTTGAGGTGTGTGCTGCACCCATTCCAAACCCTGAGGTTACAGTCGTTTCCTGAAAAACTTATCAAAACATTACATGGGAGCATATACAAGACAGGAATATCATTAGCATCAAACCTAGTATGAATCCATTTGCTAGGAGTCACAGACTTGCAGGACTGTGTGTCCTGGTTTGAGGTAAAACAGGACCAATTTTGTTCAGTAACTGTACTTTTTAGCTAGGCCTCTTCTAACTGCTGAAATTACCAGCATGTTGTGCAGAAAACTGTTCGCTCTCAAAGTGATAAGACCCATGTTTATAGTTGATGCCAAGGAATGGGATGCAGGGAGGCTCTTGCTTATACTTATTGCTATAACAACCAAGGCTAGCCAACTTTGTTACTTGCCCCGTTGGAGGGTCGGAAGCAGAAGAGCGTAGAGGGGTCACACCTGCGGGGAGGAGCGGACAGGACAGGTGACCCAAAACTGACCAACAGGATATTCCATCCCATCTGCCTCATGCTCAGCGTAAAAGCTGAGGGATCAAAGGGTCAGCCCTCTTTCTTCAATGGCCGACGTCTGAGGAGGACTCTGTCTGTTTGTCTGCCTTTGATCCCAATCAGTGTGTTCTGGAATCCAGGTCCAGAATCCAGTTCCTGTCTATCACTGAGTCCAGTCTGGGACTTCCCCAGTGCCTGCCAATGATGTGGTCATCATCCTGGGAGCTTGATACGGTTTTGTATATATTTCATTATTTTATTTTTATTATTTTATTATTAATATTTCATTAAAGTAGTTTAGTTCATTCTAAACTCCTAAGTCTCTCTTTTTCTCTCTCTTTCTTGCCTCCCTTTGGGAGAGGAGCAAGAGAGAGCGAGCATCTGTCATTCCACCGGATTGGGCCAATCTGGCCCAAACCACAACACTATGTTGCCAAAGAAGCAAAGGCAACAAAGCTTGTGAGGACTGGTGAGAACGTTTTCCCAGGCAGAGATGCCTCCAGATTGAGTTTACAGACTAAATCAGCTGCCAACATTATTCTTAAGTAAAGGGAAGGTAGATTCACGGAGGCTTCTCACTATTCCTAGAGACAGGCACTCTAGTAAATGCTTTCATTTGATAGGGAGCACCTTCATAACTTTTGTTAGTAAAACAAACCAATGATGCATAATAGCATAGACAAGTTGTATTTATCCGGAAGACATTGAAATGAATAGATAAAACCAAACCTGTATGCTCATGTCTTTGGTTGCCACATATTAAATGTTCATGCATTATTTTGAATGAAAGCATTTCTCAGATATAATGCAGACTAGCTGTTCCATATCACAGGGTATACCTAGCTAAGTTTTATGGCATAAACACTTCTTGGTGTACTTTTTGGATTTTACAAAACATTCAAAACCTACAGTAAAAATCATAGAAACTTTTCACCTTGTGAGAGCCAAGTAGTCATCAAATATTTAATGAAAGTGGATGCTGACTGTTTTATCATGGTAGAAATTGGTATGAAAGATTAAAGAACCATCGTGCAGAGCAAGAGAAAAGCATAAAGTGAAAATATGTGCTTAACAAAAAAGAGAAATGAACTGAAAAATATTTCAAATGTACTGCTCTTTTGAAGATTCAGGGGCCTCAGGTCTGCTGTACTACTGTAGATACAAGGGCCTCTAGTCCTTTGTCTTCTTACTTTACATCTAGTAGGTGAACAGTTTGCAAGCACTTTGCAGGTACCCTAGGCAATATGCTTGGCTTAGCTTTGTAACGTTGTAATTTGTCTTTTGTCGAAAGGATAGATTTATTTCTTTTGCACTCACGTGGCCAAATTCTGCCCCTGGATGTGTACATTAGGTATCAGGTTGCCTGAACCAAAATGACAGAGTGTGTTTTACTATAGGCAATGTTTTTCTATAATACAAGATTGAGATGTTAGCCTGTGGTCACAAGGTGAGCCATTTGCCATCTGATGAAGTTGTTTTTGTTTTGGATGCAAGTGAAACAAACACATTTTAGAAAGTAGAGTCAGTTGCAAAAGTAAAGGAAACCTTAAGAATTATCAGCTTTATTTTGCCATATGCCTCAAGACATAAATATTTGATTTATATGAAGGACTTCTGCTCTTCTTCAACCTCAGATATTGTATTATAAAAATTAAGTTTTCTATTTCCACAACATTACTGAAAAAATACTTTACTTACAGAAACAAACTCAAAGTGAAAAGCAATGACTCTTCACAGCATAACAAGTGTATGGATTGTCCTGTTGGAATAGTTGTTAAGTAAAGTTGGTAATTAAAGATTTTTTTCTTTCTTTTTTCTCCTCCTTTTTAATGGTCCTTCTGTAAAGAAAATGTTTCTTTCTTTCTCCTCTGGAATCTGGCTGGCAGCTTCTATTCCTTAAAATTCAGCCTTGTCTTTGCTACTATTTAAATTCTGCTCAAGAGCAAGGATGCTCACCTGTAAGTGCTCAATGTAGCATAAGCCGGCCTTTCCTCCCCAGCGTTTCGGAATGTCTCTTCCTGCCATTGCAACTATTCTGAGCCGCCGTGCCTGGACCGCCAAGCTGGCTGTGATCTGCAGTCTGCAATGGCTTACAACAGTTCTGGAGATCAGCTGTCACATGAATAGCCCAATTTTTTTCACCACATGTGCCTATCAATAAACATCTCATATGAGACTGCAGCCATAAACTTGATGGGAGTCAAGAACCGAATCCCATATTTTGTGAAATTGTGCTTTTAATAAAAAGAGTTTTGCTGTGCTAACATAAGCGCTGATAGTACTCCCTCTTTGCTCTTCTTCGGTTTGCATCTTCATGCGGAGTATGATTCTTCTTTACTTTCTTTCCATAACTATAATGATCCAGTCCTATTTCAACTAAAGAGCAAGCTATTTATGAGCTATTTCGTCTATTTTCAAGAAAGCAGCTAATGATACTAAGTTTTTAAGTATGGCTTTTTTATATTACTTAACAATAGAGTTCAAGATAAAAATTAATGTACTGACATTGCCTTACTTGAATTTTGGATATGTAGATGTATTTTAAATTGAAACAGCAATCATTAGTGTTGCCATATGGACTGCCAGACTTAAGTGCATATAAAATATATTTACACGGGAGTGAGAGATCTGCAGATCACTGCTGAATTTCTCTCCTGGTAAGACAAACAGCTATACCTACCTCTAAATGTAATACTAAAGGCATACAGAAGATAACCACAAGAGCACTCAGATTGATACCAGCATGTTTGTGCACTTCTGTAGCTTTATTGAGAAACAATAAAATAATTTGATTTTTGTAACTAAATAAAGGAACTCAGGATTTTCACTGATGTCTGTCATGCTATCTGGCATTTTTCTGACTGTTGATTATGTTTTCATAATGGCATTTTTGTATGTACAGTGATCTTTATAATTATTACTGGGTGTTATACAGGGAGCTCTGTATTAGTCAGTGGTTTTGGTAGACTGCCTTCAGAATGTTTCAGATACTCTTCATTCTTCATTAAAGGAAATGGAGAAAGCTCAAACCAGCTATTAGGAATTTTCTTCCAGGACATTCCAGACAGTGCCTTAGGCAAGAATGAAGTATTTTCATGTATACAGAGGACAGCCTTCATTCACCTATTTCTTTTGTCTCCATACTATTGCTATATTCATTTTGTAGTCCATGTGTTTTCCTCTTGACTTAAGAGATAGCTCTACATTAAGATCAGGATAACTATTTCTATTTTTAAAATTTTAAATGAGTTGCAAATTCTGCTGAAGCAAATGGGTTTATTTATTGTAGCTTTAAATAGCTTTTCAGTTGAACCAAGAGTAGAATTTTTTCAACAACATACAGTCATGTAGGTAATCCTATGGTCTGCTGAACATACTGTAAAGAATAATGTGTCTATAGTTATAAACATGAGGCTTTACTTTTATCAAGAGATTCTATCAACATCATAAACAACAGAATTGAATCTTGAGTCATTTGTTCATGTCATTGGAAACCATAGATGGAATTATTGCCTTATTTTATGTGAATTCATAGGGAGTACTTTTATATATGGATCGTGATTAATGCCTGTGAAGCCGCCAGAAGCCTCCTAGGGCTTGTTCTGCCATTTGTACTAACTACTTCTATGTGTTTTTAAACTTGTTACTGCAAATTTATCTAGAGAAAATTTGGATAGGTGATTTGACATAAACTTGTAAAAATAGGTGCCGTGACCATGCTTTAGACTTCTCTCTGCTAGAAGGCAAAAACTCCATAATAATAGGTTCAGCTTTTTAAGCTTTTTGTTTGTCTTTTTAAAGCCCTCTTACAAATATGTAACATGGCATTGCACAACACACATAAACGCTACCTGTTTTGGTCTCTTACCTATAGCATTGGCATATAGTGCTTCCCTTCAGTGACAGGTGGCATTGTGAACCAAAGCGTAATTTAAATAAAGAGCCTTTGCCTTTATTCAGTTGTTTTTTCATATGCCCCGAATCTGCTGAATTAAACTATCAGCTAGTACCGACAAGATGCTTTCAGATGAGACGTTTGGCACTTCAGCTTCTTATCAGACAGACAGTCTGGTTAACTTGAAGCTTTCACTAAGCATCTCTGCATGGCTGCAGGAATAACCAATGGTTTCCAGCATCCGTGAGCTCCCGCGTTATCCCATTACATACCTCTCTGTGGTGGGTCCCCTCCATTTCCCAGAGGCAGCTGAGAATAGCTGGAGCCTTGTTCCACTCTCCAATTCTTGCTGCATTTTGCCAAGGGCAATGGATAGAAGTGAAGAAAACCAAAAGTGTGTTTTCCTGTTTGTGTGAGCCAGCAGCTTTTACTACACCTGTCACTCAGGAAACAAAACAGCAGGGATGGAAACTCTTGGCATACTTCCAGAGCATAGGACTTCATGTCAGTCGTGATATTGGGCACATGCCCAGGGGGGCAGGATAGTCCTGTGGTGACCGTCTCTCCTGGGGGATTTGCATGTTCAAACACAACCCTAAGCAGGAAGAATGAGAAGTTCCCTGAATATGATAGGAGGTTAACCCTATATGCCCCAATCTTCTGGTGTTAGTAGCAGTGTTATATTTTGAGTTTTGGTGACAATTTCATATTTGATGGGAAAGTTGAGAGTGCATGAGACTTGCCTTTCTTACCTCTTTCACCTACAGTAGTATTTCATCCACATTCCTGTTTTGTTAAGGCAAAACTTGCCTTTCCTAGACTGCTTTCACAGATGGGTTTTAGGTATGGCTGGGAGCTTTTAAGGTCCCATTGCTATGGGTGGAAAACCACTACAGGGATCCTGTGCGCCATAGGATTCTGTAGGGAATTGCTGTGCCGTAGCATGCTGGAGAGGGCAAAGGATGCGTGTCTTCTGAATTTGCAAGTCTTTCCTCAGTGTACCAGGCTACAGAAGATTTGCTATGACAGCCACATGTATGGCTGTGCAGTGGCTGAATTCACCTGAATTCAGAGAGAAGACAACTACTCTTGGGCTTGTAGAAGGATTTTTCTTCTCTCATTTTAGCTCATAATTTAAACCAGATTTTCTCCAGGGATAATTGTATGGCCATATTGAACAACTGTAACACATCCAAGAATGGTATCTTTTTTTGTTATTGTCACAAGCCAGTGTTAGAAGAAGCCTCAGATCAGTGAAGTTAAATCAAGAACGCTTTTGTACCACACTAAACATTGTTATATAAATTACCACTTAAGCAGTTCCATGCTGTTGCCTACTGAGTTTTTTCTTCTGTCATAAGCAAGGACTGCATCAGGAGGGACAATTCACTCCAGCCCCTATTCACGTATATTCCTAGTGGCAGTATTAGATCCAGTGTTCAGTGAAAGGGCTAAAGTGGACTTAAATGCTTGTGAGCTGTCATGTGAGCACCTTCTGCTTTAACTCTTAAAAGGCCTGGTTTTTTATGGTTTTGGTGGTTGTTTTTTTTCCAGTTGGGAACTGCTCCTATATAAGAATACTTGTAAATGAAGGTAGCGAGATCTCCGTATAAATAAGGAATAGGAAAATCCTGGTCAAAATATTCTCTCAGAGGTCTAACAGTAATGTGCTTTAAGGCATCTTGAAAGTTCTGTCCATGCAAACTCCCTGTTTAATTTGATTCGTAATTAAAATCATTATTCTGTAGCATATCTAACTAGCTATTTAGCAGGATTAAAAAATGTCTGTCTTTAATAATTTTGCAGACTTAAAGAAATGTAGTTATCAGAAAAAAAATGTTCTTTCTTCGATACTGCATTTATATGTCTAGAGTAGTCTTTTGTAATTTTTAAAAATAATGTTGTTTTAATTACCATGGTTACAGACTGCTAGTGCTGATACAATTTAAAACATTTGCTTTCTGCTCCAATACTTAATACACTGTGAATTCATCAAAAACTAAAAAAAAATAAAAATAATTGCGTAGTGCAAAATTTCTTGTCTATTTTAGTCTGCTGTTTGCTGAAGTCTTGGTACTGTATTCTTCATTCAGGGAATGCTCACTTGTACCTGGATCTGAGCTAAATATTCAAAACACCAAACCCATCTGTGGCGGGTTGACCTCAGCTGGCTCTGGCTGCCAGACACCTCCTCAGCTGCTCTCTCACTCGCCCTCCTCAACAGGACAGGGGGACAAAATAAGATGGAAAGCTCATGGGTAAAGGCAGAGAGAGGGAGATCACTTACCAATTACCGTCACAGGCAAAATAGACTCAACTTGGGGAAAATTAGTTGCAAAATTAGCCAGTTGAAATAGGTTCGGGTAGTGAGAAACAAAGACACATTGAAACATCGAAATTCCCCCTCCTCACATCCGTACCCTAGGGGAGTTGGTTGGAGATGGCCACGTCCAGCATGGGGCTCCCCCAGCCCATCCTCACTGAGGCCACCCAGCAGTCCCCCGCTGCCAGTGCCAGGGCAGCTGCACCCACTGCACCATCCTCACTCACCTGTTCATCTTGAATTAAGCATTTGCCTTCCCTGACATCAGTTTGTCGGGATTTCTGAAGTCATGTATTAGTGAAGCAGACTACCACATACATTCAGCTTCGACACGGCTGTATGAATTGGTGAGTGTCCTCAGCAGTGGAATAGCTAGAGACACCCTGACTTTCATGTTGCTTTCCTTTCAACTTTCAGAGCATACTGAAAAAATAATATCTTCTTTCGATGTAACACCTCTGAGACATAAATATCAAAGTGCTTTACAAACAGAGGATTTAGTTATTCAAATTTGAGGTGTTGAGTGGGATTTTTACTATCTTCCAGTGACAAGTGCCTAAGCCAGAAATTGAGCTGAGCTTTCAAATTCCCCGGTACAGGGATCTTTCCACTAAGCCCTATCACCTTTGTGAATAATACCAATCCACACAGACCTCAGCTGGTGGGTTGGATGGGGCAAGTGAGCAAATGAGCTTTTGTTGACTTCAAGTCTCTGTCATATTGTCTTTCTGTCAGTTTTTCTTCCAATTTGTCTGTGTCATTGACCTTTGAGATCCGGCCAGGAAGACCTGACAGGAGTGATTGCACTGTCTAGTACAGCAAGAGCAATTAATGTTTATAACATTTTATTAATGGCTATGTTCTGGTTTTTCAGATTAGCTATTGGAAATGGAGTTCCGAACATCATGATCCCATTTACAAGTCAATGAAATTATTTGTTCCTACAAATATAATGTAGTTTAAAATGCAGTTGTGCTACTGGCAGGCTTACGTAAGCACAAAACAGATGCTCAGTTGTCAAGAAACTTCTAGCTTAAGTTGATTATATATTATATGAGTATTTCTGGATTTTGTATGCATATGTATACTAAATCCAGCAAACCATTTTTATGTCCATGTAGATTACTGACAAAAAAATAAGCATCATCATGATTCAAGATTATAACAGGTGACCCCTAAACAGTTCTGCAAATGCAAAAGCAGCAGCTCTTCTACTGCCACCTTCTTGTTTGGTTCAGTTCTGGGTTACAAATAAGAGCTTATATTTCCTATCAAGCAAATGCAAATTTTGATACTTAAAGTGTGTGGTTTGCATCTTTCTGAATATTTCCTGTTTTTTTTAAATTAAACTATTTTAAAACTTTATTTTCATTTTTAAATAAGGGCACCTCTGTGGCTATTCTATGACCGGAAGCCCTCGGAGCTGCTGATTTTGAGCTCTTGCAGGCTTTTGTTGCTTTTTATGCTTTTTATGTTTGGGGGAGGGTTTGCTTCCTTTTTACTCTTTTCCCAGTTTTGTTAGTGAAAAGCACCCTTAAAGATGAAAACCTGAACGCTCCACAAACTCCATGTAAATTATTATCCTGAATTTCTTACTTTCATAGTTGTGATAGAGACAGGGGAAAGCCTGCGACGAGAAACTTTCTGTGCTTGGGAGAAAACTGCGTGATTTATAGCAGATGTCAGCAATTTATAAATTCATATTAGAGTAACATATAAATAGTGACTGTATAGCACTTGCTTTTTTATTACTTTGTGTATGACCTTTTTCACAGTAGCAATTATTTTCCATTAGTTCAGTTCAATTGGAAAAAACAATGCTTAATGGACTTTGAGTCCTGGGTCACTGGTGATAGAAGTAGACAGTTTTCAGATTTATGTAATTGCTGTCATATGCAGCTCCATAATTTGTCACACCAGCTTATTTCTGGTGGACTTTTACCGGTCGCCTCTTCTGTGGTCTTTTCGCCTCTTTCCTTGGTCTGTGTGGTAAAACTGTGATCCAGGGCTCCAGAGTGACCTGCAGAGCTGACTTAGGTCTTGACAGTAAAGCACCTGCCTGTCTTTGGCCAGTGAAACTGTAAGCTAGTCCTGGCCCCCTTCCTTTGATCGGGATCGCAGGTACTTTAGCAACCTCCCATAACCTCCACTTTTCCTGAATATTTGATGGCTGCTTTGTGTTCTTCCATGTCAGTTATGGTTCTGGCATAAGCGCACACGTTCTTTAATCCATTTGACAGGACCAAATTTAGAAGAGGGGAAGGAAGCAGAAGGACGTAACTAAATGCAAAGTGACCTGTAGCGATTAAAGCAGGGGATGCTGCAGGCAACATAGGGAAATGTAGTCCTGATAAATGATTAATCTTTATGACTGAGAAAGGAAATAAACAACACAGGCTCAAGACTATGTGTGGAAATAAAGCTTGGCTTAAAGGAAATAACACAGGCTTAACTAACCTACACGTTACACAAAAGCATGTTTATTTTCATATATTCTCCTTTATTCTGTGGTTGTATTCTTTTGTCTACTGTTTTTGTCAGTAGTATTATATATTTCTATATCTGAGGCAGACACCGACGTCCCAGGTATATGCATTATTGTGGGAATCTTATGATTCTGTTAAATTGTATGAGGAAAAAGAGAATTAACTTTGAAGCAATTTACCATCCACTCCACTCCTTTTTCCCAGCTCTTCTCCTTCCTCCTCCAGTGGAACTTTCTTTCCTTGTTACAAATGTGTCAGAAGCAAGGACGGGCTGGTTTCCTCTGTATTTCATAGTACAGTATAATTATAAATTAGCTTCACCAGCAAGCACATTTTCTTATGTTTGCTTTTTAAGGGAATAATATAGCAGAGAACACCAGTGGCAAATAACTTCATCAGCTGTCACAGGAAAATGCAAAGAAATCTGCCAGAGAAGGAGCAATTTGGGGGAGTTCTTCAAGAAATTTTCTAGATATTGTCATATAGCAGTAAAAAAAAGACTGAATATATTCAACCAACAAAGTCAACAGTGTATACTCATAATGTAGGTACTTTTCAAGTACTGTAATGTATAAAACATTATGTATAGTTATTGAACAGGAAAGATAATCGGCAAGAAATTCCTTTCATACAAGGTGGCCCAATACAGAGGAAAGCAGAAATTACCTTACCTATATGATTTGTGTCAGTTCTTATATCATTCTAAATTAAAACATCCAAAACTTGATGAGTTACATGGATAGCATAGGAGAAGTTTGTATTTTGCTTCTTTTAAGAAAGTCTGAGCAAAGTATTGTTCTCATTTGGAGAGACAGGAATCAGAGTTCAATGACGCAACTGATATTGAGGCCCAATTTATTAGTTACTGACAGTGTACAAAGACAAAGATGGTAGTTTAGAGTGGTGGGTGAAAAAGCACCCTCATTTACTCAGCAGGTAGTAACTCGTCAGGCTTGTGGAGGAAAATCCCTGAGGATAGGTCTAACCTGAGGAAAGTTAAAGGCTGTATCCAGACTGACTGGGAATTACGTAGGAGGTTGTTTTGGGAAAAGGGTCTTGTCACAAATTAAACAGGTGATCTTCTCAACTTTACAGTACTTACCTCTCATTTAATATTGTAGTTATGTGTTAGTAGTAGTTAGCACGTAGTAGTGTAGTAGGAAAGCAGAATATTCTGTTCCCTTTTGACATGTATGTAAGTTCAAAGTTTCTTTTACTAGTTGTTACAGAGAATCTGTTTCATTTATCAGGTTTATGCTTTTGAGAGTTATTTGTCAAACCTGATCGCACTTTACATCATTTGGTTAAGGTTGATTGCACATGTCAGATTAGAAAAAATGGTAAATATTCTTTTTAGACGAGTAACATTGATTGGTGGCATTTTCTCTTTTACATAGATTTATATGACCGTGTTGTCCTGTCATCCAGGTTCAATAAAGGCCTGTTCTCAATCCCCAGTTTAGCTAACAGCTCTGTACCAAACAGCTCTGAATTAATGTGATTTGTCAGTAGCAATAGGCCACAGTGATAACCAGAACACACTGCTACATCTTATTCTGACTGATGTATGAAACAGCATTGCCCATTTATTCTTTTGCGCAACATAAACAGTCTCTGGGCTTCTTCCTTCATGGCAGGTATTGAGCAGCTGAAACCTTCGCTAATTTACACAATGGTTTATCTTTTCTCCAGTTGGCTTCAGGGGCAACTCAAGAAGCTGTACCATAAAAATTAATGAGTTCAAACATACTAACATGTCACACAACAGAGCAAACAGAGCATACTTTGCCGTTAATATTAGTCACAATTAGAAGGTGATTGGGGCACTTACTGTACAAAAATACATGTACTGTATTCATGTATAAAGAGAACGGTTTGCCATAAATGTATTCCAGCCATTTCCAGGAAAATTAGCTAGAAAAAGATTTTTCCCTCACACCAGAACTTCTAAATGTTTATACTGTTCTCCCGGGTTCCCGTTTTTTGACCACTGAGTAAAGCAGTGTATGCTATGTTAATGCCATTTCCGCTGTTCATGGTGCATAGTCAAATTATGTCTGTTGCTCTCATGAATATACTTAGCCAGCCACCAGCACCATCTCTTAGTATATCTGAAAGTTTCTGTATTACCAGATGGTTTCATGTTCAGTGTAGACAATACTGTTCCGTGGTAACTGTGTGAAGGAGATATTTCAGATGGCCACAAGAGCAGTTCCTCAGACCTTCAGCTTCTGTTGTGTTGCCCAAGGCTTCTCAAATATGAGCAGCAACTGGGCTGCAGGCTGTATAGATTGGTCTGGAAGTCTGCTACCTGTGCCAACTTCTGAAGGGTGCCACAGGTGTGGAGGTACATGTCTGGTTAAATGCGTCTGTGTATCATATCAGGAGATAATGGCATCTGCTTTGTTAACGTACCATGGACATGTGATAGGAAGGGACAATAATGACACTGTAAACCAGCCATGTGATCAACTCAGAAAAAGGGTTAAACATCTGTGATAGATTCAGCTGAGAGGGACGATATTTGTGACATATGTCTTTTCCTCAAAGATTGTTCTGATCCAAGTGTCTATCAAAGGTAGATCTACCAAAGGTAGCATCTAACAGAAGTCGCCACTTTATTTGCCGTCTCACCATAGTAATTCTTCTGAGAGGTATTTGTTACAACCTTTTATTTCTTGTTGATTTACATATTCATGGAGGTTCCTGGGGTGAAGTTAGGATAAATTGTCACTGCCATATGTGTGAAGTGAAAAGTATATGTCTGCACTCTTTATTTTTCATTTCTCAGTTAGATGTGTGCTTCCTTCATGCAAAAGAAAGAAAACCTTAAGAACACATGCTTGTCTGTCTTTGGAAGTCTCTAGAATTAGCTTGTCATGAAATGTAAAACTAATGTGTAGTTGTAAAAACCACTGCCAGCATTTTCCTCACTAGTGGCTGATGGCTAAGTAGATTTAGAAATGAAAGGGGTTATTATAAAGTGATTACTGAATAGCTAGGTATGTCATTTTAAACAAGCAACTAAAATCTCTGTTGCAGATTCAGAATGTAATCTTGTTTGTATCATTCATACTTAAAATCTGATTTTGATTGTGGAGGAGTAATCATGTAATGTAGGTAATTTGACAAAAACTTATCGAATGATGTTTTTCTTTCATTCCTTATTTAAATGTATTAGAATTTAAATGACTCACACCATTCAGAGTATACCTATAAAATGACAACAACATAAATATTACATTCAATTTGCATTGGTTCAGATTTAAATTTTACTATGAAGTGAAAAGTTCTTATCAGCTCTCTCATGAAAGAAAACGTATAGAAACTAATACGGTAAAAATACTACTAACTTTAAAAGGGTGTTATTGATGATTAGACCAATATATTTTGCAACTGTGAATGTCAGCCTGAAGACATAGGCCTCATGGGATATGTATAGCCATGAATTGGAGAACAGGAGATGAAAAAGTTAAGGAAACTATCTCATGCAGGATTATATCACTCATTCATGTTTCTGTATCCAGTGCTTGTAACAAGACATTACTAAAGCTTAAATGCAATGCCTCAATGGTTTAAAGCAACAGCTACACTTATTTTTTGTAAGCAGTGAGCTGATGCCTTGGATGCCTATTAAAATGTGCTTTCAGTCCATCTTCTATAATTGGCTAAACATCGTGGTTCTTTCCCCAAAATTCCTATATTTTTAGCTTGTGTTTCAGCTAGATATATCACAAAAAGAATTCTCCTGGTGATAAGCTCATATAAGTACTTATGATCCTTCCTGGAAAAAGTAGACCTCTGCTATATCTCATATTTGAATTTGAGGAAAAGTGAGTGAGGATTCAAGCCAGCTCATTTTAAGAACTTGGCCTGCTCATTTTACTGCTGTGAGCTGTGAGTATGTATTTTATTTAACAATAAATTAATTTTATTGTTAATTTTATTATTATTTTATTGTATTTTATGTATTTTATTCTGATCTTCCACATTTTGGAGCTAACCGGTTCTGGCCACAAAGTACAGAAAAACCTGTTGAGTGCTATATTCTACTGGGTTAGAAATGAGATTGAGAATTAGGATTCCATGGCTTTTGCTGGTGCTTTGTAACCTTCAGTAGATAATTAATTTCTTTTGAGCTTCAGTTTCTTTGTGTGTAAACTAGGTGAAATGCTATTGTCATACCTCATAGAGATACATAAGGTTTAACTACACAATATTTCTGAAGTCTATGGTAAAACAAAATCAGTGGAAGCACAATCTTGCATCTGGTTCCAAGCTGAAGAAGAATGGTGTTAGGTACAATCTTACTGATAACAGGATAGTTTGGGAGATGCTAGCTTTTCTCTTTTGCCCAGTAGACTGCTGGCATCTCTGGCAGGAAGAAGTGGCTGAGTATGAGCACATGCCATAAGTGAGAATCTTCCAGTTCTCAGATGCTGCGATGTGGTTTAGTCCAGAGACAGAAAACTATCTGTGGTGAGGTTACCTTGAGATGTGTTTTTTTATAATTAAGTCTTGTCCTATTGACGTCTTCTCTCCATTATGACACTGTGGATGCTGATCACGTTAGTACAGGGGGAAACATATGCAGGAAGCTTGTTCCTGCCTCTAAATGCTCTTAAGTCTGCAGTAACTTGGAAGGGTGCAGAAGGGATCCCCACAGGCTACTGCTCAAAGTTAGCATCCTGATAACTTCACTGGCATTTTGACAGTGGAAGACAAATTAATATAATTGAAATAATATAATTAAAAACTTTATAAAACAATTAAAAAGGAATATAATTAAAAAGAAGCCATTTTTTCCAGAATTTGCACCAAGAAAACCAGCCATAGTCTAGTTTTCAGCAAATAAATATATATATAAAACTGATTATTCCTTCCTCTTTTGGATTGACTATCATTTCAGTTTTGCTGTCTCATAGTTCTTTCTCCCATTAGTGCTGAAACTCTGCAGGGCTTGCATCCCAACATTTTTTAAAGTGTCAAGGAGTAGGTTTAGAAGACTGATAGAAGTGCTGCTTTTCTGTGGGAGGCATCTATTTTTGCAGAAGGAGGGACATGTTCTTTTGGAAATGCTATTAGCAAGTAACAGTGAAAGATTGGTAAGAATTTTAAATAACGTCACTTGAAGTCTTTCCAGGAGATGCTGGGTATCTTCTGCGTCATTTACTTTTACCTAAATAATCTTAGTAACTATCACTATCAGTTGCCATGGCTGCTCCATGAAAGGAAGTAGAGATATCCCAGATGAAACCAGTGTTTCAAGTTTTTTACAAATTTGCAATTGTTCTTTACTGCTTTTAACATTTTTGCTTGCTGCCACAACACGCTGTGTTCTTAGATATGTAAGATGACCGACCGCTAATGTGCACCTCTTTACTCCAAGGGCTGTTTCTGGATCTTTGACAGCTTTGTGCACACTGGTAGCTTAGTCTTTGGTTTCACTTTAAAATGATTGAACTCAGCAGGACAATGACATCAGCAACATCATATTAGGATTTTGATTTTGCTCATTTTATTAGTCATTTGTCCCTTTGTTTCTTTGTTTGCCTTCTCTTTGATTCCTTTCTTTTATAACCCAAATAATGGACAGTATGAAAAATCATGAGAGTAAAGTGCCCCTTTTCTCCATCTAGTCCTAACTACAAAGCAGTTCTTTATATTAATAAATTTGACTGCTCCTTTGGATTTGAGATGCAGCTGTGTAAAACCAATGTGTTTCTGCTGACTTAAATAAAAATGTGTTAAAAAGCTGTGAAATTACACCACTCAAAATCTTGCCCATCGTTTCTTTCCTCACTACGCTCACACTCTGCAGTTTTTGGTAAATTGGAATTTGAAAAACTGTGATCTGTTACCAGATTTGATAAATCATGTGATATTTTGAGCAAAGAAAAGCTCTTTTTAAACTTCAATCTGTTGTTGAAGAACTCGGACGAAGAATAATTACAGTATAAAAATCACTCCTTCACGGTTGAATGTGATCTTTCACAAAACTGTCTGACCAAGCCTGCAAACAACCTCAAATTGTTTGCAGTCATGTATAGATTGGATATCAAATCAAATCAAATAAGACAAGCCAAATAAGTAAAATGTTTTACCTACTTTCTTGTTTGCTGTTGTCTATAGATGTACAAATCTTGAGATTTTTCTAAAAACAAACCAGGCATTGTTACTTTGATAGCAGCTGGCTCACGAGGCATATAGTCTGTTCCCTAATAGATGAAATGGTATTTCACCCCTGTAGATAAAATAATATTTCTTTACCTCATGATCTCTGCCCCTGAGGCATAACATAGTATCTAGACTACTGAGGAGCAGCAGAGTATCTGTTTATCTGGAGAACTGTAGAGTGAGTAGAGAAGTCTGGCTTTATAAACTCTGCAGATGGGTTTTACCAAGTAAGGAGAAACATGGATGAAATATGGTGCGAGTAAATATATATAAAGTAAGAGTTGTAATCTCCATTGTTAAAAACGTTTGTGTTTAATGTTGTAGTTTCTCTGCAGGGAAAAGTGAACTTCCCATGTCTCCTCCTCAGCTGTTCTGTTTTGTTCTTTCCTGGAAGGTACTTCTGATTCAGTAAACTGCACAGACAGCCTGATCACTTTTACCAGTGCTGGTGAACTCTTAAAGCATGTTTTCAAACAAGTAGTGTTGCTTGAAACAAAGCCCATGTCTTAAATTGTCTGCTGAATCAGATACAGCCCTGATTCAGTGTGTGGAATCGAGTCTAAAGTTCATATGTGCTTATGGTCTCCATCACTGTAGTATGCAAGTTCTTTGCAGGTGTTCATGACATTATATGCAACATCCTCGTATACTGATGCTAGAGTACTATGACTCCCACTTCACTCAGAGGGAATTTATGTGAAAAGATGTTAAGTAGTTTGAAGAAGACTGCTTAGGCAATCTGTGACAAAGCCTGTACCTCTAATTATCATTAGTTAAATTTTGTGTTTAAAAGAGCTGCAGTGGATAATATCTTAAATCTCAGATGATTCTGGTTTCATCTTAGATTTTTACGTTTTCTTGTTCTGTTCATCCTTTACTTCCTGCAGAAGGACAATCCAATCTGGAATTTAAATCAGAAGAATTGTGATTACAGAGCTAAATCACACTAATAGTTTACTAGACAAGAAGTAAATCCTTCATTCCTATTGTTCAGATGTCCTTCAGATGGTACCTAATACTTACCAGATGTCTGCAGCTACTGGAGTATCGTGGAGTGGCAGAAAATCACCATGCCATTTCTTTCTTCATTTCTTATTTCAGTAGGTCTGAGCAGTCTGTGGTGAAAAGACAAAACTTCCAGTCTGAGTTTTCATTCTAAACCCAAGTTTTGATGATCAATGACAGGATGCTAAAAATACACCTGAATGTCTCTGTGATTCTGAAATTGAGTTTCTGAAAAAGCATTGTAACTTGTGGTAAGAGGTAAAGTGTGAAGTTCCAGAGAAATGAGCTGCGAATTGCAGTGGCAATGGAAATTGATCCTGTCTGTCAGTCTCTGCTCCATATTCTCAGGAAAACAGAGCGGAGCAGAGAAGGAGCCAAGATCACCGATTAAATGGGATGCTGAAGTGCCAGGGGCTAGAACCGGGCTTGCTGGTCCCTCGGGTCAGAGCTGCAACTGTCAGACTTCACTGCTTGATACCCTGCTGAAGCTGGCAGAAGGAGAGCAGTATGAAAAATGCTGCAGGTGCCAGCTGGGGAATTAGTAAGAACTGCCTGGCTAAGCTTCAGGCATGACAGGCAGTACGCATCTTTGGGAGGAAAACTTCTTCTCTTATGAATTGGTAGGCCTTGTTTTCCTCATTCACCTCATGATTTGTACCAGTGAGGCATAAGAAAATAGCTGGAATACTGAGGAACAACAGAGGCCCAGTTCATCTAGAGAACTGCAGAGTGAGTGGAGAGATCTGGCTGTATAACCTCTCTGCAGGTGGGCCTTTACCAAGTAAAGAAAAAACAAACGTTCAGCAAATAGCTGTTGTATGAGGTGTGTATGTTGCATATGGTAGAATTGTTATGGCATATTAATCTCCTTATTCATCTTCTGCTCTAAAAAATGTGATTTCAGTTGTGATTAGCACTATGAAATGGCACTTCTCTAGGTAGCTATCACTTACCTCATGCAAGGTGACAACAGCAGACCATTGCGAGGATGACAGCCTTCAAGTGCTGCCTGAATAGTTAGCGCAAGTCTCATGAGCACACCAGCAGCATCTCTATAGAATGCTTACTTTTTCACTTAAAGTTTGGCGCTTATCATAGGAAAGTGATAAAAAGATCCTGTAGAAAACAAAATCAACTAAACGAAGTCGCCATGCTGTGGTAATTAATTCAGCTTTCCCTTTTAAACTATAGTCATTAGCTGTCATTCTTCTTGTGTTGCTTAACAGTTTTCTTCCCCAAGTATCCTGTGTCCTTCATGATGAAGAGCATATACTTTCCAGTGTATTGAAAACGATGTACTGTGCTCTCAGAACTGTATTACATTAAGTATTTCCTCTGGGGTATAGAACGATACCTCCAGAGAAGCTCAGTGCTAACTTGATCAAATGGAAACTTCTTTTTTCTATCTTTTGTTGCAATAACTACTATTTTTCATGGCTGTTTTGAGCCACATGGTTTTTTAATCCAAAAATTCCATTGTTACCTTATCCTTTTTTTTTCAGGTTAAAAGTAGACATGTTTCCCTTCATCTGTTTCCTGCTTACTGTATGAATTAACTGAATTTAACAAAAAAATTGTCATGTACTGGAAGCATATAGATCTGTTATGACTGTGAACTCAACTATATAGAGCAGATGAGAACTGATATCCTCAGGTCTGTAACGAAGTCATGTCTGATAAATGAATGAAGTGTGTTATTGGAAAAAAAATAAAGCAAATAAAGTAGTGGTACTTCAGGAATTAGGTTTATTTGATGAAAGAAATAATAAAGAATCATCTATTCCACTAACCATGTCTATTTAGAGAATTTTAAAGTGAGGTTGGGGTCACGAAGTGGGTAAATTCTTTGGAGTACAGGCCTGTATCTTCAGAGGCTTTCTCATGGACAAACCTCTTTGGAATATTCAAGCTCACTTTTTCAGTGGACATCCCCCATAAATGAGCAGTTATCCCACCTGGTGCATCATATAAGATCTTGCTTTAATTTTCCTTATATATCTTTCTCTGCTGTGTCCCAGGGTTTTTTATATCCTGTCTCTCCCTTTCTTTTCACTAATTGCTGTCATTGACTGGTTGACACATTGACTGGTTGACACACTACACTTACCCCATGAAGGGGTCATTAGGGCCCTATCAGTTGCATAATCTCTGAATGAATGGTAAGAAAAACAGATATGAGCTGCATAGCTATCTGATACTGTAGATTACAGAATCAAGTCAGGAACCAAGCAACCAGGGTATTTGCCTTGTCTGATGAGCTTTATCCTGTGAAGACCAACAAAAGCTGTATTGTCTTCATCTTCTACAATCTAATCTCTTTTTTCCCTTGTCTGTTTTCTTAGAAGTGAAAATGTATCTGTCATTCTCATAGCAATGAGTTCAGGATTTAACTAGAGGGCTAACTTGTAGTTTTTATTAAGGTAACACGACATAAGAATATCTTCCTCCTGGGCAGAAATCTTGGATAGGTTTTGATCCAGTTTTTTTTTGTACAACCACGTGATTTCAGTTTTATAATGCTACGAATTAGTTTTATGTCTCTAATACAATGATTTCTCAGCTATTTCTCAGCTCCCCTGTGAATTTTCTGATGTGCCTACTGTCGAACTAAGCTGACTGTTCCATATTCGTGCAGCTAGGAACTTTGTTCAACTGCTTAATGTTGTATGTCAGGGTCACCTCAATTTTGTTGATTTTCTAGTCCTGTTTAGCCCATTCAGATAGCATTATAGTTACATAATACCCATCAAACGTCCTTTGCTATTCATAGTCTCACCTAAATGAAGAAATGCTTAGAAGCTGATATGAAACAAACAAAAAAAACAAAACAAAAAACCTCCTTTTTCATGAAATTTATGTCTGAATTGTGCAGAAGTAAATGCTTAAGGAAGACATGAAACTCCTAGAACTTGCCAGTCTTTGAGGTTTGCATCTCATTAATCTTAATTGTTGTAGCAATAGAAAATATCCCAAACACCCCAAACACGATGATTCTTAGCTGGGGTATTTGAGTGTGGAAGCAGGTAAATGGGTCTACAGTGATTTATCCTTGATAAGGACATTTTTACCAGTCAGTCTAGTCACTAGAAAGGAGACCAGGATTAGATCTGTTAATGAATTTGTTTTGCTTTGCCATTCTGTCACCAATGGGCAAATATTCTATATTGGTGGTCAACACTGTTGGGTAGTGGCAATTAATTAGGAAAAAAAAAAAAAGGAAGCAGCTGGAGGATTAGAAAGGGGAAAAAAATACCCTGCTTTGTAGATGTTAGGGAGAACAAGCAATTTCTTAACACCTTTTCTTCAAGGAGTTAAGATGAATAACATCTTTGAACAAATATTTCAAGCATGCAGGGATTTTATTAAAAAATAAAAAGATGAAATCCTGTGTAAATTGTTTAGAACATTCCTAGTGAAGACATGTTGATTAATAAACATAAAAGAGGGAAGATGCATATTAATTTGTTTACGTATAAGAGGCTTCTAGCTCATTAAAAGTCTTCTAAGCATTTAACTAGTGAAGCAGTGGATAAAACCAGACATTGTCTTTAATCTTGTTGAGGGCTCCAACATGAAAAAACCCAGATTATTGCTAAATATGTATAATAGTTCTATTAATGACAGTGTTTTTAAAGTGTGGGGTGTATGTCAATGCAGTGTTTTTGCTGTAATACGGTGGAAATTTGGGTTCACTTTTCTGTCTTAATGGCTGGGAGCGGTAGGACTGAAGAAAATTTAACTCCATCAATCACAGTCTTCGGTCCTTGTACATAGAGAGCCGTAAGTTCTTGGGTATGATTTTATTAGATGTGACTTGTGGGTGGTTATCAACTGGAAGATCTCTAGGAAAGCACAGATGCAGTAGGATATTGACTGATGTGCCTCCTGTCTGTTTCTTTTGATTATTTGCTAAACCACTACTAAAAAATTAGGTATTTGCACTGATTATTTTAGATGTGATTTTAAAAAAAAAGAAAGAAACTATTAACAACTAATATTCATGGCAAAAGAACCCTATGAACTATTTCAAAGGAACTGGAATATTAACTTTATGTCCTGGCCAAATAGAGACTGAGTAATTGCATTCAGTCTAACTTAAGAACAAATGAATAAGAAATAGCTGAAGAACCACCTAACACTTTTTCTTTATATAAACAGTCCTGGGAGAAAATCACCATGTATTTGCAAATTTTCCCTAAAATTACCTTTTTTTTTAGATACTTGTTTTGTGAAGTTTTTTGCTTTAGAAGTGTTAACACAAATTAATTTGTAAAAAAAAAAATATTTTTTTTTTCCAAGCAACAGGTAAAAAAGTAAGCATCATTTAAACTATCATGCACTTTGAGTTTAAGCATAAAAACGTTCTGGTATTTTGTTTGCTCTTCGTTTTTCATCGGAGACATTTCTGTCTCCTTTTCTTGCTGTTTTTTCCTGATTTTTCAGAGACCTATACTTTTATTGTCATTTGCACTATGATAGATAAAGCAATGAATTTCTGTTTCTGCTTGTATGTCATATTTATAGAACTGTGTAACTTCTTATTACTCATGTTACTTATGATTACAATATGAATAAATAATCATACCAGAATTATGTTGGTAATTTTGCAGATCCAATGCGTGGGCCACGAAAACTAGAGGTTGTGGAGATCAAATCTAGACAAATCACTATTTGCTGGGAACCATTTGGATATAATGTCACGCGTTGCCATCGATACAACCTCACAGTCCATTACCGTTACCAGGCTGGAGGACAAGAGCAAGTGAGAGAAGAAGTAAGCTGGGATACAGAAAGTTCACATCCCCAGCACACAATTACTAATCTATCACCATACACAAATGTCAGCATCAAATTAGTACTAATGAATCCCGAAGGACGAAAAGAAAGCCAAGAACTTGTAGTACAAACTGATGAAGATGGTGAGTTTTTGTATTTACATGTACGTATACATTGTACATGCATACTACCTGATAGTCAATACACTTTTCTATGTAAGTGCATGTTCTACTTTCACTGAAATCTGTAACAGATTTTCCACCAACTTCACCCATTTTAAGGAAGTAAAGGGTCCATTAAAAGTGTTATGATGATCTTTTACATAACCTATAACATCACACATCATTTAATCATTTCTTCATTAAACTCATAATAACTTGTGCTTGAACTATGTTCTGCCTCTTAAAAGTTCCAGTATTAGTTTGAAGAAATTTCACCTGACTGTCCACAGTATCCTCGTGTAAGCTTTTCTATTGAGTGATATGCTCAACATTAAATATTTGTTCTTGATTTGTGGTTTCAATTTCTCTAGCTGTGGCTTTCCAGCCACTGGACGCTGTGAGTTCCTTATTCAGGCAATATATTCCATATACAGACATAGAAATATATAGATATTCCCTTCCTTTTAGTAATTTTCAGCTAACGTGGGGTTTTTGGATCGCGTTTTTTTATTTGGAGCAATAATGTAATTTGTGAATGTCTTTTTTGAAGCACAGGCAGCAGAATTGGCTACTATGTCTCTGTAATGTTCTAATAATATTGCATGAAAAGGTTATACCATCCTCCTAAGTCCTCTATGATATTATTGTCATTATACATGCAGAGAGTTTACTGGAGCTCTGTTAGCTACGCTACCAAAATGGGACTTCCTTGTTGAATTGGTCATGCACCATTTCACCTTTCTGGAACACTCTGTGCTGAGGTGTAGCCCCTTAGTGCCCTCTACAAGTGTACCTTAGTTTTTTTGACCTTGCTTTTAGCCATTTTAAAATGCATACTGTTCAAAGAAACCTTATCGAACAACTGGCATTGCTGTATATAACAGATCTGTCCTCCTCCTATTTTTATCGTCTGCAATCTGAACAGGAGTGGCTTTGTATTTTCTTCCAGATCAATGATAGATTTACTGCAAACATGTTGGAAAGATTTCTAGAAATAACTTCAGCAATGATGAGTTCCGCTCATAATACTTGAAGTCTGTCATTTAAACCTATTAAATAATTGAATATAAGCTGTATTTGTTTTGTGTAGTACTGATTTCTAATCAAAATATATGAGGGAATAAATTAAACAATTTAGGAATATATAGTTACTAATGCAACAGATTCGACAAAGCATAGCTAACAAAAAATTGTTTGATTAGAATTAATTTTGCTGTCATCCTCTAATTTGATTAGTTTCAATTATAGGATGACAAAGCTAAAGACCTTATTGTTATCTGGGCTGTTTATGTATTTTCTCTAAAATTTTGTGTAATATTTTCTTATTCCTAACCCTCTGGAACTTTGTATTATTCCAAGATGTATTAAAAACCAGCATCATTGGTTGAGAGAATACCTTGTACAAAAATTATAACTTTGTAGTATACCATACACTTTCAATAAGGTATGTAAATCTGGGTGTAACACAACAAAGTATAGTGACACAAATAATCATCGTAATTTTTCGAATCACACAATTATGTAGGTTGCAAGGGACCTCCAGAGCTCACTTAGTCCACCCTTCTGCTCAGAACAGATTGAGTGAGAGCAGATTGCTCAGGGTCTTGTACAGTTGAGTTCTGAGTATCTGCAAAGATGGATATCCTACAACTTCTCCAGGTAACTTCTGCCAGTGTTTGACCCCGCTCATAGCATAACTGCTCAGTTTATGGCTTTCAGATAATTTTAGAGAGTTACTACAGTGTTTTGCTATGCTTCCACCTCATTTACACTTTATTTAATTCCTCTCCCTTTACACATAAATCATTAGCCACATGATTCCAAATGAGTTTTGCCAGTTCTCTCCTACTTGGAAGCAAAGTTTAGTACCCAGACTTAAGATAGTCCTAAAGGCGTAATCTTACTGGTTCATACAGTACTGGTAAGCCAGTTCAGAAACCATCACCTGTGTCCTTGGAGCTTCCCCTTGGTAGAGCAATGGACTTTGCAGAGAGCTATGGAGAGGTGATTATGAAAGTCTCAAACTGTGTAAACTCCCAGACCAACAGTATGGATCAGTAGGAAGAGGATAACGCCCTACCAGCCCTAGCAACGGGAAAGAGTCACCAGCCATCTTGCTTGAAGGTCTTCCTATTCTTTAACCATTCCGGTAAATCTCAGTAAGGGGTCTGAGAAGTTATTTCAACCACTGCAGCAAGTAGTTTCTGCCTTCTTTATCTAGCATGTGGAAAATCTTAAGTGTATCTTCTTACTGGATTTTCACATGTACTTTGTAGAAAAGTGCTAACCCGTCAATACCCGTTGCCTCACAACAGTCCTGTGTGCATTTTTCAGGATTTTCTTTTCACATTCCATTGTAAGTGTTGTTACAAAAATAGAATCGCAGATACATGTCCATGTGCTGTTTACACACTTCCTTCTCTGAAAACTGCACTGAGGTTGGTTTGGGGATAAGGTAATTGTTGCAGAACAAACAGAAAACAGAAGTAGATACCTGAAAGCGGTTGACATACCTTTTGTCAGAACCTTCTGACATCCCTGACTCTTCAGAGGTCATTGTCATAAATTAAGAGACTTTAAGAAAAATGAATAATGTCAGATTTTCAGTTTGGCTGCTTCATAATTTCCTTATGTTTACCCTGTTGTAGATCTTCACGCCTAATGTCAGTGAGCATCGCTATTCCATGCAGCATGTGGCTCATCTTTTCAAGCTAACCATTCTAATTCAGTTTGTTGAAAATATACCTTGTTATTTCAATGTTTGTCCATTTTCATCTATGAATGTTTAATATGTTTTTCACTATGGAACAGTAACACTATGGATAAGTAGGTGTCACAAATATGTTTTATTTACAAGAATTTATATTTGAGTTATCACGTAATTCCTCATAAAAAGCTGATTTGTCCTTTATTTTCATCAATAGTGTTTTACAGGAAGAGCGCAATGCTTGCTAATTCCTTCTTACACTGAAGAACGTTCTCCTCTGTTCCTCCAGTTGTGGGGAATGAT
>VYXH01010792.1:0-38611 GCA_013397275.1 Burhinus bistriatus
TATGACTCTATGATTCTACGATTTATGCAGCAAGGAACTGTTCAGAAACCTGTGTTGGCATATTACTCTGCACCCCCAAGTAAACTTCAAACACACACATGCTGTCTCCAAAACACAGCAGGATCCACCCGCAACACCATCACAGCTCAGATCCTATCTGTCACAACTGCCCTCCCATTCTGTGCAGTGCTCACACCAGGACAAGACCTTCTATTTTGTGTCCCAGCATGTTGCCACTTTGCAGAGAGAAGTGCTGCACGCACAAAACTCGCAGGAGCTCAGCAGGAGTCACTGCCTCCTGCAGGGTCAAGGGACTGGCTAACAGTGGGGCTTGCTGAGCAGGGGCTTGCAGAGCACTCTCGCAGCAGCCTACCTTTGCACAGATGTGGAGGAGCAGACTGGTTCATGAGGAAATCTGGAGCCAGATTTTGAATTCTCATTTTTCTTCAGGCTGTGTCATTTTCCAAATGCTTTTCTGTGCAAAGAAACAGACAGCTGATCACACACTAGGTCAAGAATCGTTCAGGAAGACTGTTGTAGAGCTACTTATTAGGGAGCCCTGCTGACAATCCCCAAAGAGGGCTGCCAGAGGAAATGACATGGGATTGCTTATATCCTGCATGGGGCAGATGCTTAAACAGGAACTAGAGAAAGAGACAGTAACTATGAGATGATGTGGAAGTCTGTCTTAACCACCAGAGATCAGCTGACTGGTGGCATCATGTATTGGTATGAGGCAAGGTCACCCAACTCTCACCAAACAAAAATCTCAGCAGGAACACACAGGCAGGAACCCCTACGTTGAAGAACAAGACTCCGTGTCCCATTAAGATCCCATAGGGGCAGAAGTTGCTGCATTATATAATGGTGAGTTTGGCTCCTACCTCTCGGCATGGTAGGGACTCTCAGCTCCCGAGGAGTTCACAACTTGGAGGAGCTGTGAGATGATGCCTCTGGCCATGGGTGTGGCTTTAGTACTGCCATAATTTCATGGCTCTTCTGTTTCTGTTGTCCATGTCAAGCGTTTTGAAGTGGCACTGTTACTTATTTCTAAGTGCAGTTGCCACTGATGCTGAACAGTGATCCATTGTTCCTATTGTTGCTTCCGCACTCAGTGGTTCATAAAAACAATGCTTAAGATGCAACTTCAGCACAGGGAGTCCCAAAACTGCTGACTGTCAGAAGCTGGGAAAGTATACAAGCAGGAAGAATCACTCTACTTGCCCTGCTTCTTACACTTCTCCGTAAGCATCTTCTGCTGGCTACTATCAGGAACAAGGTGCTGGGACCTTTGGTACAAGCATGTATTGCTCTCCTTACATTCTTCTTCTAACATTTCCCTGATCAACACTAATAGTTAAGGTTTGGTTATTTTGACTGACAATGCCAATGTCCTTTCTACTGTTGTTTAAAAACTGCTCTCAAAGTGTAACACTTTGATTTTCCATGTCAATGTACTTTCCAGATTGTACTGCGTTGACTGAAGTAACCACGCCATGAAAGTGAAGCAATCTTTGCTTAACAACAAAGAAAAGCCTGAAATAAATATTGGAACATATTGATATACTCTGGTTTGGACAAAACTACCTCAAAAAAAAAAAAAGAGAGAAAAAGAAAATCTGCATTCTGTCACCTGGTCCTCATGAGGATTTACAATTTCAACAATAACAAAGGGAATGTTTGAAGAAGAGGAGAACTAGGGAAGATGAGGAGATTTAAATTTCACCAGCATTTTCCAGCTTTTGATAAAATGCTAAATGGATGTTTATTTAAGCAATTTTTTTTTTTCCATTTTGAAATCCTAATTTCACCAGCTGTTTTCTTTGTCCCCAAAGGAAAATGAGATAAATGTTTCAAAAACCGTAAGAAAGTGGCATTGTTTTCTACCAAAAGAATTCCCCATTTCCTTAAGAAATTCTGAATCAAAGAGGATTTTTTAAAAAAATAAAGAAATTCAGAAATTGTATATTTAAAAAACTAGTAAACAAGCATTTTTTCCACACCCTTTACTCATAAACAGGAAGAGTATGATGTACTGTATGTGGAATAGAATAACCAATGATCAGAACTGCACAGCAACTCTGAATTTTAAACATATGGCAGAAGAGTATGCAAATTCCAAAGTGAAATAAAGCTTACTGAAATGGTCTGTTAATTTTGAAGGGAGAGACTTAAGATGAGAGAAATCAATGCCCACAGGACACAAACGTGCACACCAGACAACATGAGAGCTATGGGAAAAAGCCTGCATGGTTTCCAATGGGAACTGTTCTTTAAGCTATTTAATAAAACAATTGTACAACAGATGCTTGCATTTCTCTTGAGTAAAGAGTTACTCCCAAAGGAAATCAAGTTCAATAGGATTCAAATTATTTGTGGATTTATATGTTTTGGACATACGTAGGTATGAGTTTCCCAAAGAATGGGTAACTTATCTATAAGGAACAACTCATGGAATCTGCTGTATCATTTGTTATCACAATAAATGACAGTATTTGAATACACAGTTCATTGAAATGATTTGTCACAGTAATTTCAATAATTTAACTGTGAACTGCAAATGCCACACCAAATTGACTGAAAAAGGAAGCTACCTATATTATTCATAAACAAGAAAAGAACGTTCATTAAAAAAATACATGAAATTAATGACAAGCTAAATCTTAACACTTACTCAAAGAAGGAATTCATAAATAGGCCACATCCTTTTAAGATTTTTTTAAACAATAAACTTTGTAAAAAAGATACTTGCAAACAGATATTACATTCAAGATTATATTACTGAAGTTGTCTCTACATCTTTAAACACTTGGAGAGGTTCATTTCTGGCCAACAATTCAAATCATACGTCATACCACAGTTTTGAATAAACAATGATCAAAACAGACTAGAAGAGCAATCATGAAAGGGCTAAACAACAGAGAGAAACGATAATGATGAAATGTTGATTTGCCCCTGTGTGGCAGATCAAGGAACCTGTACAGAGCGGATGTCACATTTTTTTAGCAATGCATGTACCCAAATTTGCTTTTGGCAAACATTGCTTAACTGCTGCTGTTTTTCATGAAGTCAATGAAGACTGAGTTAGATAATGAGCTGGCACGCACTTTTGAAATGTTTACTGTGTTCCTTAAAGTAAGGGGAACATGCTGGTTCTTAAACTAATTTGTTTTTTGTTGTTGGCTTCCCCCATTTCTCCCCTACTACTCTGTTCTCCCCAACTTTGGAATAAACAGAAAATGACTGAATCTTTTTATTCTTTTTTTTTTTTTTTTTTACAATTATACAACTGAAGAATTGGTAGTTTCCAAAGGGCAAACAACTGAGCCATGTCAAGAGCCATGTTAATCTCATGTGTTCACTCCCTTGTTAACAATGAAGGACGGGGGATGGGGAGGACAAAATAAAATCTGTCTATTCTGGCCCAAATGCAGGACATGAACAAGGAAAGACTCCACAAACAATGTAGTCTTTTTCTTCTGGTGGGGGGAGGTGAAGGGGAAGATGATGGTAGCAGCACTTTTGTGGAAGGAGAAGCTGCACCCATCTTGCCAGTCAATACAGCATTCAGAAAGCTTACATGGTGGGAAGAATTTCCCACCCATTGTTAACTAGGAACTTGATTTGAAAATGCAGTTTTTAATTAAAATTGGCACTTCCAAGCTTCCTGCTGGCATCCACCATATTGCTAAACACTGAGCTCATTTGTGGTTCCAGCAGTTTGCAAACGCAGTCTCAGAGGTGACATACCAATTCCCATCCTGCCACCCTTCCTCAGTCCTTAGTCTCCTTCCTATTATGAGCAAATGGGAAACTTACTCCAGTAAGATAAAGCAAGGACTGCAGGATGTAGCCACATTTGGCTAGAATTGGCAGATCCCAGCCTTTATTACTTTTAAGGCACTATTCACAGACCAGAATTCTTCAGAAATGTTCGGAGGAAAATAGGGTCAGTTATTTTCGAGGCTTCTACGTGCTTCACTTCACTCATATATCCACAATTGTCGTTACAGCTAGAGATCCCACTGCTTACTTTAAATTTCATTATCTTATAACCTATGCTTCCAGAAAATAGTATTCAAAGATAGAAATTCTAAAATACTACCAAAACAGCAAAAATTTCTGGATAGACAAAATGCAGAATTTGTCTGTTTCACGTGAAAGGACAAAATGGCTTGTTTGTTTTGTTGATTTAATGAATATATTAGCACTTGCAGTGCATTCTGACTTGAGGGATCTCAAATGAAAAGCCTAGTTACAGCTTTGTTGAAACTAGCAAAATATCTTCATTGAGTAAGGGATCACATCTCATTACTTAGGACCTTTTTCTAAATAGTTCTTTGGAAAAAAAAGAAAAATTATCTATTTTTTCTAGCTTTGCATATTCTGAGATCTTGAAGTACAAGCTGAGAGGGTGATTCTTCTGTTTTTTTAAATTTTATTTGGATTGACATCTTTACAATGTCTAACATTGTTAGGTTCACTACAAAGGATTTCATTTCATCTTACAGTAGAAGCAAAATATTATGCAAATTGAATAAAGGACTTCACAAGACTACCCAGTTCATATGAACACTAGCTAGCAAAGCAAGTTGTTGTTGGCTTTTGAAAAATCTGTCAACAATTAAGCTCATCAAAAGGAAATTCATAAGCTGGTTTAGCAGAAATGTCTCACAAAACCTGAACACTGTAAGGTACATTCATGTATTCAGCTCAGTTAAAGTTCTATTCATGAATTAAAGTAATTACCAAAGATTCATATATTTGTACTAAAAGCTTGCTGAATGTACAAAACCAAATATAGAAAGAACCTCAAGATTTCTAAATTACTGCAATTTGGTGTCATTTGCAGAATGATCTTCCAACAGGAATAAATCAGTTTTCCAAGCCTTCTCCTATTATTCTGAGAAATACCGTCTTTCAAAAACTAGTACAAAAAAAAGAAAGATATCTAACACCTACGCTTAGTGTTCATTTACCAATTTACATCTTAGGTACTTCTGAAAAAGATCTTTGTTACTGCATTTAGAACATTCTATAGTCTTTATTTAAGCCAGAGGACAAGGTCTTAAGAGGGTTCTACAGAGCATGGGAGTACCTCAGTCTTGGACACCAAAGCAGGTAAGTCAACAAAAGAATATGTCCGCACTGCAGACTGTTTGTGCATGTCCCAAAATTCTGTTACAGGGCACACAGAGCCCTGAGAAAAAAGTGATGCTTTTGTCTTGTGATTTTTCCAAACCATGGTTAGCATCTAGAGACGACTCTCCAGGAAATTACAGGGTCCGTTATAGAAATTCTCCCTTCACTGCCTGTTAATTTGATTAGCAGACTCCAGAATCTTGCACGTATACAGCACTTGACCAGATTTGACTCATCACACATGCCCGGTGTTGAAGACTTTATTCTGGCTTTTTCCAGTAATGAATTTGTGTTGATTTTGTAAGATTCTGTTCATGACCTTAAAGCTAGTTCATAGGGTCAGACCCTTCATTTTTCTTGTTCAGCTATTGCTTTCTGCCACTGCTTTTTCATTATTCAACCTCCAGTCTTACAGGAATAGGACTTGGCTGATACTTATTTGCGAAATTCTTTGCCTTCTGATCTCAGGAATTTTGAAACTCTGTGCTTCAGAGTGTCTGATTAATTCTGGATTAGGATTCTGTCCTTAACCTAGCATTCAGCAAATGTTTCAGCTTTGGTCTGAGACACCTTATAAGAACAGCACCAAATAAATTTACATTGTATTGGAAAAAACCTATTGGGGAACAGCTGGTACGGTCTCTTTCCACATTTCTAGATCACACTTACTCAGTGGTTCCTGTTTGTTTCCTTTTACATATGAGCACAGTGCAGGTATTGCCAGAAAAAGTCAATGTTGAAATAAACTAAGGTTGCCAGACAGTATCAGAAGTTTTAAAACACAGTAGTGATTGTACCATTATTCCCCAAATAAATAGTCCTATACTTAACTTTAGAGTACTTTGGGCTGAGTTTAAAAAGAAATCCAAATATTAAGATAAAAGTCATGTAGGTGTGAAATTTCCACCCCATCCTGTAGAGATACTACATATTAGCTGTACAGATATGGTTAATCATAATACTGTTCATCATTACAAATCAGACTCAGTGATTTTTAGAGACATCTGTTTTCTTTCACGTTTACCACATACATAGATGTAGTGTCACAATTACGGAGATTTGACTCATCCAAAAACATCACAAGTCAACCACTAAATCAGTGAGGAATACGCAGCCCAGTAGAAGCCATGGTTAATATAAGATCCATACGGCCTTGGGGAAAACTACTGAATTTGCCAGGCCATCAAGCTCCTTGCATACTGCCTTGCTGGAGATGAGGTGGTGCTCAGCAAGCAAGCCTTCTGATCAGCGGGCAGCCAAAAAGCTCGTGGAAGCTGGTGGACATAACTATCTTCTACTCAGCCTAAGTGAGGGAGCAAGAAAATACTCCTTTTGTTTAGCAATAAATATAACAATAGAAGCTACAGGCTAAATCACGAATCAGCATGACAAGGCTGGAGGAGGAGCTGGGACGTGCAGCCTGAGGGATCTTCCCCAGAGTCAAATGCAGAAATGGGAGTTGGATTTTGCTTGTTATAACAACTACTTCTTGTCAGAAGCAAAAAACATGCAGGAGCACAAGAAGACAGTCCAGAGATGTGTCCACAGAGGCTAGTGAAGACAGCAGTATGGCCCTCAAAGAAAAGCAGAAAGCTTTTTGGGCAAAGTGCTGGCTGCTGGAGGACTTGGAGCTGAATGAAGAAACACTTGAGGGTGTTCAGAGAAATTAAGACTAATGGAATATTATTTTAATTAAATAGGACTGTACCAAGGACGTACCTGATAGTTATCACAATCTCCTCCCTGCTGTAGAAACCTGTGAGGCCTATGCACTGGGTAGGTACTAGAGCTAAGGGGGAATCATCAGGAGGGTCTTTCTTGCAAAGTTGATAGTGTCAGCAGGGCAGAGATGTGTCCCTGTGACACCTTCCTCTAAATGACCTCTTCGCGTGCTAGGTAAGGCGCTCTCCAAGAATTAGAGTTACACAACTTCTGTGGCTGAAAACACAGGATGGAGAGGGTATTTCAAACCCATGCAGGAGAGGGGAGAGCACACTCACCACCAGCTGGGCACTGAAGAAGGCCTCAGCCATTTTGATGGTGGGTAGATGACACAGCTGTACAAGCGTCCAAAAATGTGAGATTCAGACACCAACCTGTACTCAGGATTTGCCCAAGAGAGACCAAACCCATGCCAAGGCTAAGAGAGCAGGGCCCACTCTGATCTGATCTGGCAACCAGATTTCTGCTGATCCTGGCTGTGAACGGGGACACTACGGCCACCTTGCCGGCCATGACAGGGCCACATTATGTCAGAGACAGAGGTATAGCCAGTGAAGCCACTGCTCCAGCCTCCACACTGCCTCTTCTGCCATGAGAGAGGGCCTGGGCTATAAGAATGGGCCACCAAAGTCACAGGGAATTCATACCTGACCACTCCTGCCACCCTTCTCCTCCCATGATACCTCTCCATACCACACTTCTTGACTCAAAAATGTTCTCACAGCTGGCAGAAGGACTCAGCACTGAGCATATGCTCTGATTGGGATCGCTCATCAGGGTTCAAACCTGAATTTGAAGAAGTGGGGATGCCACTCTAGAAGTGCTCTTCTCTCCAGAGAGAGACCATGGTTATTACCAGCTCTGAGGCAACCTGCTGGCACCTAGCAGCATGGGGTACCTGTGTACATCCCACTTTGGGGCATCATATCCCCCATGTCTCTCCGTGGGTCTAGCTGTTATTTTGCAGTTTGTGCTTGATGCAATTGAAAGACTCTCACTGTCTTCACGAGGTTTAGATCAGATATCCAATAGAAATTCATAATGGAGAATGATTGACTAAAGTCTGCAGGATTTATCAAGTAATTTTATGAGGGAATGCACAATTGCTGCCTGCTGCATACCCAAATACACATCTGAGGTGCTTAAAAGTAACAAATCAACTTCTAGCTCCAAACCTCTATTTTATCTCTGAATTTAGGTATCTTAACCCAAGTGACAGAAAGAAAGCTTGAATTTCTTTTCTTTAGCTTTTCCTACTGACTTTCCTCTGAATTTCTCTACTATGCATCCCATGTTATGGTATCTCTCTCTGCCCTCAGTCAGAGTAAAGAGCTGGATAGCTAATTTTAAGTTGTTAACTTTGTGATGCTTTAGTGCCGTAAGTTTCTTTCCAAATGAGTTTGGTTAATGTACTTATATTAGTAAAACAGTATGCAATTTTTACAAAGCACCTATCTGACATTTAAGCTGTGTGCAATTGTTGGCAGCCTACTGACATAGCAGAGACACCAGATTTGCAGAAAACTGTCTCCTCCTGCAAATTTTCTAAGAAATAGCTCATATTGAGCATATTTTTTAAAAAAACAGCTCTGAACGTCTTCTAAAAGCTTAGCACTTATGAAGGAAAGGCAAAACAGATTGGAGTAACTAAAGAACACAGAGAAGGCAAGTAATTTGTGCTAAGGCAGTCAGGAAAGCACAAGCCTAGAAAGAGCATGCAGAAAACTGGCTGTGCTCTGCCAGTGCTACTGAACAATACCCCACTGCACAGTTTTTTAAATAGTTCTTAACATTTAGCCCTTTCTAAACATGTAATTGTGCTGTGGATACTAATTTCCTCAGATCCAAGTATAATTATTCTTCTAAATATCTGGTCCATCTCTATTGTAAACTCTTCTTAAGACAGCTACAAAATATTGCTAATATTTTTGAGTTAATAGTGTGTTTAGAAGGTCATGTCAGGTTATTGCTGGGAGGATTAAAAGATTTTCTTTCCTCCAGAGCCCTTTGTTATAAGAAACCAAGGAAATTTAAAACAGGATTTATTCCTTCGAACCGGGACAAACCAACAGAGTACCGTGGCAAGAGCATGAAGCAAGAGCACTCTGGGCCAGGAAATTTACAAAGAAAGCTTTCTTCAAACTCAAAAGTTAAGCTGAAATTTTAAAACTCTTAATGGTTCTACATTACGGGCAGCAAAAGACAACTGGTTTCGCAGTCATTCACACTTTCAAGTCCTCTTTCAAAAGATCATGGTACAGTATCTGGTAAGCTATTGGCTGTCACTAACACAGGTAGACATTTCTGGCACATATAAGCTTCATTTGGTACTTGTCAAGCCAAGCCCTGCTGGCTGCTCCCACTGTCACCGGCAGGAAGAAGGATAGTGATGAGCATCAGCAAGGACTGCAAGGTGGCTCAGTGGAGAAACAGGAAAGACAGGCAGGAAGGAAGAAGAGAAACAGGAAAACCCAGGAAAGTTTGGTCCCAGATGTCAAAACAAATCTACTGCCAGATATAATGGATTTTCCCAACTGATGTTACTTAGAAACAAATGAGACTCTCAGGCCTCAGGATCATGCCCGTAGGAAGTTTTAAATCAGGTCTGCATCTTTATATAAGTGTTGTCATTATGTTAGTCAATTGTTAATACAGAGTAATGAGGAGATCAGGGTGAATGGTAGGTCAAGTGAAGTGGATGTGCCCTCTGACTTAGTCAGTTTAAAATTGGAATGCGTCAGCTTTATGAAGTGATTGTGGATGTCCCAAAATTCATTGCTCAGAATGTAATTTATTTGGAATATATCAAAACCCAGTAAATCCTACCCCTACCAAGGCATTAGGTATCGTGGTGTTTTCTGCCCTTAATCTTTCAGACTGATCTCGCAAATGCACACAGCTTAGACCTTGCTTTCCACATGCACCTTTATCCTGAAAAAAAAATTCTGCTTAAATTTTTTTTTTAACGTCTGTCATTAAAGTGACCTCAGCATGGCATTCACTTATAAACATTGCATCAAACTGGCTTTTTGAGCAAATGAAAGCAAGAGCATTGATCACATGCTCACATTCTTCTGGAACTGGGCCTATAAATATTCTGACCATTTCCAAATGAATGTGTCATGCCATAATGGATATCCTGAAAAAGAACTGACGCAACAGCAGCGACAGAAATATTTATATATATATTTTAAAAGACTTCATCAACAGGTGGCTTTCATCTACTACACAATATTGCTAGCTTAGCTACTGCAGCATTGTGAACAGATGTTTTTAAGCATCATCAATAGGATTACTCTAGAATTTACTCATCATAAATCAGCATACTGCAATGTCCTTTCTGGCGGGCAGTTAATATATCCTGCTTCCATCAGTTCATCTATATAATAGTTCACGTGAGGATGAGTGAGCTCCCTTCTATTTGAGATGACAGCTTGATGCAGCATTTCGAGGCTTAGCCTAACTTGCCCTTACTTGAGGTCAGGCAGCAACCAGTCCCAGAAAACATGTTTGTTAGATGTGACTGAAAACAGTTTAGCACTTGCATTAAAGTAATAATTAAACATGAACAGTGTGCCTTGATGTTGTTTAAATGAATGACACATTCCATGCCCAGAGGAGTTTTCAGCCCAGTTTTGTGACAGACAAAACATAATAATTGATCCAAGAAGAAATTAATTAAAAGAGTGCCAAGAGGTTAAGTAGGCTATCATTCTGATTGAACCATACTTTATGGTGTTGCTCATATAATATACCTCGACAAAGAGGGTGGAACTCAGTCTAATCCAGCACGCCTCCACTAAGAAAGCTGGCACAAAATATCAGATGGGCTTGTTCGCAGCTTCCTCTTGAGAGCTGTTATATAATCTGCAAACAAGAAAAGAAAAAGAAATGGAAAATAACTAGATAAAAATGCCAAGGAAAAAAATTATTTATATGCATCTACCTTTGTAATTCTAACCTGGACAGAAAAAGGAAACTTGAGCTTCCCCTCAGCTACGTAAACTCTCTAATTTAAAATAGCTTTTCACAGCACATTTTTTTTCACAGCTGATATCAGCTAGACAGTTCCCAGAAATGTAGAGCAATTGATATTGTTGACATCTCTACCCAGAAGGTTCTCTTCTCTCTCTAAATCATAATGCTGAGCAGAGAACCCTGAGCCAAGTGACCCTAGATAGACACTACAAAAAAAAAAAACCACTGGGGAGAAAGTGAGCACTTAGAGAAATCTAACTCTTCTTTGGGTGCCTAAGAGGAACCATCTCCTTTTCTATAGGAGCTGGAGGCAGCTGCAAAGACAGGACATGAAGGGACACACCAGGATGCCCAGTTAGGAGACCAGAGAGCACTTCACATTGTGTGGTACTTAAAATGCGGAGGGGAAAGGGGAGCTGGGAGTCAGGGCCCACATCCGTGTTCAGTGGCCACGTCCTAATGCCTCATTGTAGGGGTCCAAGCAAAGGAGGTGGCAGAGACTCAGCACATGCAAACAGCCGGGACAGACCCTGCAGCTCTCTCCTGCTGCAGAGCAGGGAGGCTGCCCTCCTCCACCTCCACTGAGGCACACCGGGAAGACAAATGCATACTGCTGCAAGTAATCCCCACACTTGGAAACATGCGTTTCTCAAAGGTGCAAGGTGTGAAGGTCTGGATATGCAAAGGAGCTATGACTGGGTAGAAGGGCCTAAACCCAAATTTTGACCCACTGAATCTCCAGATAAGCTTCTGCTTAGCTCAGTTCCAGTTCCTATTGGAAAGATTCAGCTCACCTGATTTTGGGGGTCTGGTATACAATCTCCGCAGCTGAGGCAGCCCTCTTGGCTCCTGACGGGCAATGGAGAGAAATGGGCCATTTCAGGGCACACTTCATCTGGCCTGTTTGAGACATCTGTTTCCAGAGATGCTCTATACCATGAAAGAGTGCCCATTTCTCCAGTTAGAGTCTAAAAAAGGGATTCAGAGGCAGAGTCATATTTAGCCAACTGAATCCCAGGTTCTGATGGCTTCATTTCCAAGTGACATTCCTGAGCTGCCCACTTCCAGGTATACTCAGAACAGGCTGCCCCAGTCTTAACAGTGCTTCCCAATTTAGCATCTGTCAAATGAGGTTCCTCATTATGCATGGAGTCCAGGCATTTAATTCAGAAGACTGTACTAGAAGGGCTACATTCAGCACTATAAAATACAATTCTTGTGCATCTAAGCCAGATTCAAAAGGGCACCTGGCCACAGAAGCTCTGGCTTGTATCTGACCTGTGCCACACAAGGGGAGGCTACTTCAAATGGACAAGAAGAGCTGGCTCAGCCTCAGACAGCTAATGAGGTTACTGTGCCCGAGTGTCGCCCTCACCCTCCCCGCACTGATATTTGAGCTGTTCATAAACCAGCTGCTGAACCACTGGAGTTATTTAGCACTTTAAGGGTGGGGTAAACAGCTAGAGGTGATAACCACATTAGCTGTCTCAAGCTGGCAGCAACGCATAAATCAATCAGAAGCCTCAGGCACAATGAAATGGGATAGGCAGACAGCAGCAAACTAAGCAGGAATCTGCTTAAGCTAGCTAGTAGGAAACACAACAAGTGCAGTGTAAGATCACACACAGACATGCACACACACACTTACAAACTGACTCGGAGACTGTACTCTGTAACCCAAGTGTCAGGACATTCATTAATCTCAGCCTCGGTTTCCTGTTCCTCCTCTGCTGAGAGATCTTAACCTACATCTTCCAGCAGAATGTCAGCCACCAACTGCCACAGCGGGTCCCTGCTGTCCTGCCTGCCCCTGTACACACACACCTTTTTATTTTCTTCCTTTTCAAAAAACCTATTCCACTTTCTAGATGCCTATTAGTCTCAACGGATAGAGACCTACCTCTCCTTCCTCTGTAGTAAATGTCCTAAAATAGATTTTCTAGAAATCATTCTTTTTCTTACCCTCTGAATACTGCATTAGGAAAATACAGCAGGAACATCAGTAGGAGGGCGCCAAGTACAAAAACCCCAACCCTGGCTAGTGTTACAGCGTTCTCCTGGGTAAAAGATTTTTGCATCCACCAGATCAGGTGAAAGATTTGAATCTAAATCTCCTGTCTGAAAGGTAAGAACCTTAATGAATGGTTGATTCAACACCACAAACCAGGCCTTTTTCTCATGAAATTGTACATATTCTCTACACACTTTGCTGTAACCACAAGTGAGACAAGAAAGAAAGGGGGAGAGACCACCTTTCTCTCACTGTTAAGCTGTGGGCTACAGACCCAGGGATTGATGTGGTCAGGACTCAGGCAGGTGGCACAAATTCACAAAGAGACTGATGGGTCCTATGGGAATTTCACTAGCAGAAACTAGCCCAGAAAGAATTGGCACAGGGGGATAGAAGGCAGGTGGGAAAGCAGAGGAATGCCAGTGACACCTAGAGACATCCTTAAGCTCTAAAGAGTCATTTAAATATAATTCCTCCCATTAATCTAGCCCACTAGCTCTGGTGGTTCGATTGCCTGCACAACGAATTGTGCTATGCTGCCAGAAAGCTGCATATCTATGGGAACAGGTGGAGAATTTCAGCCATCACCTTCTCTGCACTGAGCACTCACTTTCTTGGGATGAAAGCAGCAGCTGCAATGGGCAGGAAACAAAAATACCATGCCTGTTCATACATTCTTTTCATACAGTTTGGAGAGCACTTCCCCTCTGCGTTACGCTCAGCACTGGCAGATAATACAACTACCCTCTAGAACCACGTGCACTGTGTATACGGATTGAGTCCAACATTAACCTTCAGAGCCATTCTAAGTAAAAACACATTAAAGAGAAGTGTACTTAAAAATAGAGTTGTAATCATGTACTGTACTCAGTGTGCTTAAATAGCGCACGTAATACAGTTCAGTGTAATAACCACTCGCTACTCAGGTTTCTAACACGAAGGAAGATACAGAATGGAATTACATTTCGGCCTGGAACTAACTCTGGAGTACAGCCAGTCCCATGCGATCCATAAAAATTCCTGTGTCAAAATGATGTGTCCCGTTGTCTTGATGCCTTGATCAAGATTTCAGAGTTTTTCATTTCTCTGACATCCTCCACATTAACAAACTTACACTGAACATATGTTAATCTAACGGCACCACCACTAGACTTCTCCGCAGGAATCTATTCCTTTGCAATTTTTTCATCGGCATACGCAGTAGTAAATGCTGTCTCTGTACACCTAGTCCTCTTCTGTATAAATTATTCACTTGAAAAGGTAGTGAAAATGCAAGCATTGTTGCAAAAATTTCCCTTTTGCCCGCAACCACCTTACCAAGTTTCCTTCTTTACTTAGAAGCCGCTGATGAACTGAATACAATAAAGTAACAGTAATACTTAGCCCTCTTGCAAATAATCCTAAATTACAGAGCTCTCAATATTCATATAGGTCTTTGGAAATTAAATTAGCATCCTCTTGTTATATACTTAAGCTTTCAGGTTTTCATTCAGGTTTCCCATCTGAACTGAAATGGGATAATCAATTTTTTGTTGTTATTGAAGGATTTTTTTTTAATTAATTTTCTGTTTCCTTCAGTTATTTGCATGGCAGAATCAGAATGACAGTATGCCAGAGCACATGGAACAAAGGTAGAATGCACAAGTGTCCTGTATTTTCATAAAGTCTTTCCTAATCTTCTGAAAAGCCACTGAATTAATGAGAAAAACTAATCCACATTATAACATAGTAAACCGTCTTAAGATTATTAAGTAACCTCTGCAGCCCTGGTGGGATACGGGTTCCTCCTTCCTTCAGCTGTAAGCTCCAGCCAGCAGATGGTAGGTGCTCTCGATCACAAAAGCAGCAAAGTGCACCTGACAAGGGAGGAGTGTTACCAGAAGATGTGCACAACGACATACATACCTGCTTTCCCCTGGCTGGTGCACCAGCCACTGGATGATTTGATCCAGCAAGATAGGAATGCATGGTTAGAGACCGCCAGTTGTTAGAGACTGAATACATATGAGGGCTAAGATTTTCTGAAGCCAAATTCCTACTAAAAACAATAGAAATTTGGGTGTACAAATCCCTTAGTCTCTGTCCAGCCAAAGCAATTCCTCTCCCCCCGGCCTCTAGCTGCTACCCATTGGTTAGCACGGCTGGTACAATTTTTTAGAAGGATTTGTTGCACAAAGAGAGAGACTTATTAAAAACAGAAAAGAATGTGTTGTGCCTCTGTAGCCAGAATCATAGTTTAAAAATCTGTGGGCCGGATTTTCCTGAATGCTCAAAAGATACAAAACAGTTATAAACCCATATGAACCACCTAAGCTCAAGTATATGGCTGTTTTTCATCTCCAGTTATTCAAAGGAGGTATGTTTACTACTGCAACTGGCACAGCACGCTTCCAGAAGCGACCAAAAAAATTGTGTTTTCATTAATATTTTTTCCTTTTTAAACACTTTTCTCCATTATTTATTGGTTCGGAGACTATGATTCACTTTAGGATAACTGAATATAAAACCAAAATATTTTCATCTCACTTTACAATTATTCTCTTCTGCTATAAATAGCCACCGAGCTATCGGGCCAACACTCTTGAGATCCCTCTTCTGCCTTCCCACTTCACTCTATAGCTGGATTGACTAAAATACAAGGAGGATAGTTACCTTTTTTTGAGCTAACAAGGTGCAATTCTTGTCTCTGTCCAAGGTGAATTTCACCCCAGGAGGACCAGCAGCTTAGTGCATATTTGTGACCAGAACCTGAACTACTTGTACAACTAGCTCTTCTATTAGTTTCTATTTAAGTAATGTGACTTCAGTTAGATATTTGTGCATTTGCCAGGAATGAAGCGGGGGGAAATAAAGCAGCCCTTTAAAAACTTTCTCAAAGTGGTTGGAGGACAAATCAGCTGACGAGCGTGTTTATTGCTCTTAAATAATCTGGGAAGCAAAAAGGTACCATTTCAGTGTTGAGAAACCTGTTACTGAATAGACCAGACTCTAGGTAAATTGCCGTGTTTTCTTTTTTCTTTTTTTTGTCTGCTTCGTTGATGACTATCACAGCAAGATTATTTTTTTTCTGTTACAATTCTTCTGAGATGAACAGAGACATCCATTGTCAACCCAGCATCCTAGGGTGTTAGCTGCCTGCCTGCCAGAAAACCAAATCCATGATATTACAGACATACTGCCAAGCTTCAGCTAGTGATCCAGCCATTGCCCAATGCTATTCGTGAGCTCTAATAAACCTGTCAGGTGTGACTCAAACCAGATTGACCAGAAGTGACTACTGGCACTAGAGAAGGGCTGGGGAAACCAGGGACACAGGTAGTATTCTGGCCAACCTTTCTAATGGAAGTGAAAAATAAATCATGTCAGACCATTGTATTTTGTTCCATGTTTACAGCTCACAGGTTAAGGGAGAAACAGAAGATGGGATCTCGAGTTTAGTAAGATTGTGACACATGCTGCACAACGCGCCCCCAACATTTTCATCAGTAAATCAGTAGAAGAAAGTTCTGCAGAATGCATTACTATATGATTCTTGAATGAAAACTGTATTGATATTGTTTTGTTTTGAAAGGATTGACTAAAGCTCAGTTAGAAGTAGAATGATGGAACATCAAGGTACACTTCAAATTTGCAAGGCATCTGGCTGTGAAGAGTAGAAAAACCTTCACAGGACAGGTTTAAAGAGCAGCCAATTAATCATTGGCTGTGAAATCAGTGGGATGAAATAAAAAGACAAGTTCTACACCTCAGCAGGAAAATCAAATGGACAATTACAAAGCAGAGAAAAGCAAGTTAGCTAAAGAACTGTAGAAAGATCTTAGATACAACCATGTGCAAACTGAGCTAGCAGTATGATTCTCTTGCAAATATGGCATTTTATGAGAGGTAATTAGTCCACACCTCTTGGCACTAGTGATGCCTCAAATCAAAAATACAGTCCAGTTTTGAACAATTTGTTTCAAGATTTATGCAGACAATCTGAAGAGTCCAGAGAAGAGAAAAGAAAAACAAAACCACCACATCAGGTTGGAATATATGATTTAGGAAGAAAAGCTGAAAGATTTGGGTTTGTTTAGTCTAGAAAAGAGACTGAGGGAAGACATAAGTCTTCAAATATGCGAGATGCTGTTATAAATATGACAGTGATCAACTGTTCTTCATGTCCAGCAAGGTTAGAAGAATAGTTCTGCTTACCGTGTGGCAAAAGAAGATTTGTTAGCTATTAGGACAAAATAACTAACAAAAACAGCCATACACTGGAACAACTCACTGAGGCTGGTCATGGAATCCTCATCACTGGAGTCCATGATGGAAAGGTTTGACAAATCACTGTCAAAAATAGTCCTTGGCTCAGCCACAAAACAGAGAGATGGACTGGTCGCCTGAGCTCCCTCCCATTCCTACACTTCTATGATTTACTAGGGAATATGCAGTTTCTTGCACAAGTCACTCTTTTTAGGGGTTTAACAAGTCACGCTGACTAATATATTGCATGCAAAAACCTCTATCCTGATGCCAAGTATTTCAAACTCTATTTAAAACTTTACCACTGTAAAAACTGTTATGTTCTAGCAGGAAAATCCAGGAAGTAGTACTCTGCAATATTACCGTACCGAGGGAGAAGCCAAGTAATTTCAAAAGACCTTTCAAAATCTCATGTGTGACCACAGGACAAGGTCAGAAAAGGCCAATGACATTTCTCTGTCAGAAGGTAAGAAAACCCCAACACAGTTGGGGTTGTCACAGTCTGACAAAAGCCAATACACAGCAGTGGCTGAAGGCTACATGGAAATTGATTCAACATACTGTTACAGCAGGAACTCTCTGGTGTCCAGCACATCTTGAGTATAAAAACTAACATCTAACAAGCTGATACATTTCAGAAGCTTGTGCGCCCCACCAAAGAGCCCATGACAGACCCACTGACAAAGGCATTGCTTCATACCGTGTGTGATCCATCTACTACAAAAAACCCAACTCCTGTCTCAGGCGTTACGTGACATCATTGAGCAAAAACAAGAAAAAAGAAAGGAAGACTACTCCAAAAGAATTGACAAGAATGAGAAACTATGTTAAAGGCAGCAGTACTACTGGCTACGGCAGGAAATACCCTCGGAAGAAGTAAGTGTAGTGACTCCACTCAACTGATGAAAGCATCAAGCCTAGCAAAGGCCTGTGTAGACAGAATAGCATACTGTTAAATTCTAGGACAAAAACCAAGTCAAGCTAAAATCTTGAACACTTGAGAGGCATTATCATCTCCACAAAAGAGCCACTGGAATAGCTATGCTGATCTGACAAGGCATAATTCAGCAAAGTACGCAAGCTTCTGAAGTCTTGCAAGCTTCTGAAGTCTTGCAAACTTCAATGGTATCTAGGCAATTGGTGAATGCCGTCTTGGTCAGAAAGATTCTCCTGAGTTATTTTCCCTCAGAAGCATTGCAAAAGTATCTGAAGACAGCCTAGAAGAATGTGAGCTACCTGCAAAGATAATTCATAAAAACAATAGCCAAGGGACTGGAAGAAGCTCAGTTTTCTTGCTAAAATGTTTAATGCAAGTTTCTGCAAAACATCTTTCTGTTTTAGGACATTTCTACATACAGATTCTGTTTTTCAGAGATCCTATTCCTGCATTCCTTGCAAACCCAAAACACCCGCTGACATCATTAGGCAATGCATTGGCATCAGAAATACAGGACTAAGCCAACAGAGGTTGTGGGTAGCCAAAACTGTGCTGGAGACAGTTCGTCCCGGTTCGGTCAAACTAACTTTTGAAATCACAGCTGGTTCACAAATTGTGAACCTCCTAGGGTCCTAGCAGACCCCGCTTGCCATTACTGCTGGCAGCTCTTTGAGAAGCCGATCCACCCATACTCAGTGCAGATGTCCACGCTTCTCCCCTCCTCAACCCTCACAAGCTAGGACCCAGAAGTCCCTTCTCCTACACTTCGGAAAGCAACTATTCCCGTTTCCTGGCCCAGCCCCACTCCCATGCTCCCTGGCCCAACTCCCGGAACCAATTCATATGCAATGGGCTACACATCCTGCTGGTGGAGAAGGGCTAGGAGGGACTGTCTTGAAAAGATTTAAAATCTTATTAATGAATACAATACGAACTTCAAAGTCCTACTGGGGAGCAGTATTTGTGTAATGGCAAGAAAGAAAAACAAATGTATCTTGAATACTGACACTACTAAAGGCAGCAGAGGGAAACACCCAGGGAGCCAGGATTTCAATCAACAATTGATTTGAGTACCCATTCTTGTAGTGGATGGAAGGAATCTGTTCGAGACAAATGTAGGAAAGGAAGCTACAGATGGAAGGAAAACAGAGATCACAAAGGCAAAGGGCAAGAGTTGAAAAAAAAGCCAGAGTGAATTATAACACAAGCAGCTAAAACAAACTTGAACCCATGTTAGTTAACATGGGAAAAAAAAGCTTTGTTAGTATTAGCTAAATAGGCCTCCTGTAAAGACTCAATGAGCCCTTGATTTTCTGTTATTTGTACTTTGCTTAAAGAACCTTTTTCATCCTTTTACAACCCACACATATGACCACCATATAACCCAACGCATATAAAGTGCAGGGAAGCTGCAGATTCAGGACTAACTCCGCTCCCAATCTGGCAAAAGAATTTTGACCATTAGCTTGCAGGGGAGGGAGCAAATCCAGCCCTTGAAGTGAAAGTCACTTCACATAATCAGGGTCAGTTGCCCGCATGCAGCTGACAAAATCTTGGAAAGGTTAGCCACCTCTCTGGTCCTGAACAAGTTATGATCTACATTTTTGACAAAACCTGACTCGGATTTAACAGGTCTCATCCAACTATTTACTGCTGAAGGTTGTGGATGTGTGACCCCTTGGACAAACCCTGAGGAAAACACAGAATCTCAAACACAAAACTCTTCAGAAAATCCGTTTTGTATCAGGGGACCACTGTAAAGCAAAACTCCTTTTCGTTTACTATATTAGAGCTGGCCGTTCAAGATTAGATTGTAGAGTTGGTTTCTCTGGGCACAGTACTGCATCAGTCTTTCGACTGTAGCACACTCCTATCCAGTGAAGCAGGCAGATTAGAAGCATGATTATTATTTTCTTTACTTTCAGGCAGTGATATTATACAGGGAGAGAAGAGAAAAACATAGGACAATATCAGGATGACTAATATCTTTAAATTAGTCAGTTACAGGTCTGAGTTTTCTTTCTGCACAACTGCTGCTGAAATGCAAGAATCAATTCTTGGTAATACTTTTTGTTTTCCCAGACAGCATATCACTGGCTCAAATTCTTCATCAGTCTTCCTGTCAGTCTCCTCAGTTATTGGATGATGTTCAGAGATTGAACCCTCTGGCCTATGGACATCATCCACTGGGAGAAATCCCATTTTGTAGTTTTCCTCCTATCTGACTGCTCTGCAGTTCAGTGTCTTCTGCTACTCATTGTCTCTTCTACCTCCTTAAGAACATTAGTTTTCCTGCTTCAGTAGAGCCAGTGTACAGATATCCCAAAGAAAGAAGCCAAGAGCTGTAAACACTCTCCAGATTTCTCCATTGTAGTGTTTGGCACATAAGGAAAACAACTTTTGACACTATGACTGTTTCTTATTATGATGGAGAGAAAAGATCTGAAACTACATTTCCCATCAGGCATCACAACTTGCTTTTGATGGTTCTGAAGACAGTACCATTAGCTAGCCACTACATTACTCTACTCACGTCATAATAATCATTATTACAAGTGATCAAAAATAATCACCTGAAAACTAACTAAATATAAAATCTCCACACACACCCAAAAAAAAATAAATAAAAATCAACAGAAGTATTATCATACTTCAGCAGCCTTGTTTTCTATAAATACATTTTATGCTTGGCTTCTCATTTCCAGAATAATTTTTTTTCTTCATTGCTATATTCACTTGCGGCTGAGGAATGTGAAATAGTTCTTCAAGCCTCCTTGAAGTCTACAATGAATTGTGCAGCCAGACCAGGCTGTTTCAAGCTTAGCTTTTAACTTTACATTTGGCTTTGGGGGAAAAAAAAACACCAAACAGTGTTTTCTTCAATCTTTTGATTAATTTCACAGAATTTCCAGGAATATGTAAGCCACATATCAAAACTCTGTAATTTAAAGTCCCTTTTTGGGATCTGGAAGAGTCTGCAGTTCATATTCTTTGCAATTACAATACTTCATCATGCAGTGAAATCTGTGTTCAATGACGTTAAAATGTGGGTTTAGTTTAAGTGCACTTCTACATAGATTAAAGCAAAATGTTCATGAAGTATTTGACAGTCAGAGGAAAGTGTTTTTTGAATGAAGCAATAAATATAAAATTTCACAACCTCCTTTGACAGCAGATCGAATTCATCTTTTGCATCCTTGACCAAATCTGAAGCAATTCAGTTGATGCCAATGGAATGAAACTGCTGTAGAAACACTTGGGGTAGTTCTACTCCTTTTGAAATCAGTGGCAAAACTCCCACTGACTTCAGATCCCGTACGTGTAGCTCACAGGCACAGCACTGCTCTTGGTTGGCCTACTAACCTTTGTGACTTAACACATGCTCCGCTTCCCGTTTGTAGTCTCTGAGGTAAGCCCTCCGTGCTGTGGAAGGTTCCTGGCCTAAGGTATCATTTTCTTTGTTTACTGTCTGGCTGCATAGATGTCTGGCACAGATTTCAAAGTACAGTAGCTCAAAAATATGCTCGGTGCATATGTGCATAAACCCTGTAGTGGGTTGCATCACACATCCTGCATCCGAAACTAAAATCACGTACCTAGTGCTCTCTGCATTATTCATTACCGTGAATTATCTGTATTATTTATTACCATGCATGAAGCAGGTAATAAAATGCAGCCACATTAGTAGCATGGCTTAGTAGTTTAACATCACTGACTAAAGTGGATTTATTCCAGAATGACATCAAACAAATGAGATCAGGATATTTTTCTTTATGTGTGCGAGAAAGAAACATACAAAATACTCTGAGAGATCAGCACAGTTCACCTAATGCAGTTTCCATCTGTGCCAACATTCACAGCACATACAAGAAATTCTATACTGCACAGTTACTGAATTACATTTCCTCCAGTTTTGCAGGGCTTGGTACAGTCAAATGCTCCAAACAAATTCAAAAACACATTATAAAGTACCAACGCAGTCTCAACAAAACAAGTGTCTCAGAGCATTAAGAAAAAGGTTCTATAAGCTTCCAGGGAGGTCACTTACTGTATTGGCTGGACTGGATTGTACTGAACTTGCTGAAGCCAAGCATTTAAGCAATATTTAGTTTATGTAACCTAGTGATACAGAATCCCAGAGAAACTGCCCAAGCGAACCAAGACAGCGATGGGAAAACAGTGAGTTAGATTCCAGCCTGCATTTTATATAGCCTTCTCTGTCCAGCTTCAGTGGAACATTAGAATTACTCCTGCCACCACATACGTAGTTTGTCCCTTTTTCAGGTTTTATTGCTGATTTTGTACTCCAGGCTCCCATTACTTTACTACCCGTCCTTCTGAAGGGACTGATGGAGCCATGGCACAGCAGCAGGACTGGAGTCATGCTGACTCCTGAGTTGTGGCAGACCCTTGGGACTGGTGTCCTTTCTCAGGCCTTGAATTTCTCACAGGTCATGGATGTTGGCAATTTAGACACAGTGAGAGGCAAGTTCTGGCTTGTTTGTTCCAAGCTAAACAGGACAAACAGAGAAACATCAAGGTCTTGGGAGGAATAAGCAATTCCTCCTTTACTCTGGACAGGAGGTGCTGCTCTAACAGGAAAAATCTGACCAACAAGGCTGAAATCTGGCTTTTACCCACTCCTAGTGGAATCAAAATCATTATAGAGTCTAAATAGCTGAACAAATTTCTTCCAAGTCAATTACTATCAACATCCTTGATCTTAAAGTATTACCTCATCATAGGTTGTTATTACTGTCATTCAAGGACAGGCAAAAATCTGGTGTAACTTTCCATAATCTCTACTACACATCTGAAGTCTGACAGAAACACAGTATGTGTTTGTGAGTGGACAAGCATGGATTTCTGCAGGTAGGAGGGTTAATCACGTTCAGTTTCCCGTATTTTTTGATCAGCTGATCCTAGAGAGGATTTCTAAAGCTTGCAGTCCAATTCTGGCTCCAAAACATAGCCAGCTTGCCCTTGCTGTTTGGCAAGAAACGGCAAAATTGTGTTAACAGTTTCTTTCAAGAACACATGTTAGTAACTGCCAAATGACAGTTGTAATGACCCTGATGCATTTCTCCCCTTAGGGCTTTTTTGTTTAGAACCCAGTTGCCGCCCAAGCAGAAAAGAACCATTCTTTGCCATGAACCCTCCCATCACCCTGAGCTTTCTCCACCGCCACCAGCATTCTACCTTGTGAGAGTAAAGTAAGAAGCCACCTCCTGCCAAATTAAGAGCTGTTCCCACCTGGGATTATAGACACCAGAGCATGCATTAAGGGCTTGAAGCAGAGCCTGCTGAAATCCAAGGAGTCTTTCCATCAACTTCAACAGGCTTTTGGTCAGATCCTGAGAGTCTATTTTTATGTATTCACTCATTTTTCCCCTTGTTTATTTAAAGAACCATTTCTCTGAAATCCAGGCAGAAAGACTCTAATATTTTCAGTATTGTACAAGGGCAATGCTTTAATCATAGGTTAAATTAAGCAGTGCCACAGTCTGCAGCCAAAAGAAAGAGGCTAACTCTGACATACCACCTGTGCACTGCTTCTCTGGCTCAGCATTGACCTTGGTTGACAGGAACATGTGCCTGAAAATTGCACCCAAGAGGAAACTCATCACAATGTGAACAATCACAGTAGAATGATAAACACCCACACTGCACAAGAAAGCTGCCAAACCCTCACAGCAGCCAGGACTCTAACTGCATCTGGAAGGAAATATGCATATACCAAAAGACTGTATACATGCGTATGTACGTATGTGTTTACACACATTCTCTTGCTCCACTTTGTGCCGAGACTGCCATGTTCATTTTGTAGTAATATGTATGCAGAAAAGTATCTTTCTGCTCCCTTATGACAGAGACAACTAAGATCATCAGGTTCCCTATATGCAATCACAACAGAAAGTTATGACGTCTTGCAGTGATTTAATCCCACTGATCCATCCACATACATTTTTCCCCTTAACAAGATAACTGATGTGTTTAACTTTGAGTAGCTTGGATTTCCTTTTAATAATTTATGATTACATGCTCGCACAAGATCATCAAAGCTGTGAGAAGGCCATAAAAAACACATTTGGTAAGAAACCAGTCTAACTGTGTTTCCTCTCAACTAATGGAAAAAACAATGGGGTTTAAATGTTACATGGGATGATTTTCTTGCACATGTGGTCTTACGCAAGATTCCTGCTGTGGAAGTCTAAGGTTGGCAGACATCTTCAAAGACAAACTGAAGAGCCAAAACAATCTATGGGCTCAAATCTTTTCACAGGCACAGGTGCTTGCACAAGGAGAACACAATGCATTCATGCAGAAATCACTTAAACCATGAAAGATCAGATACATTCAGTGTTAACACTTCAGAGTAAGCCCTTCTGCAAGTTTTTGAAATGAAGAAACAACCTGGTATGCCAACGAAGACCAAAAACAAATCTTGCCTTCTTCTACCATCTCTCATCTAAAGTATTTGCTGTCTCCTGCCATCTCTAGACATCCATAGACCAAGATCTGTGAAGTGCAAGTCATGGAGGCAATAAAGGAGTTGAAGGTGCTCAGTTCCTCAGCATGAAAAGTAAACTTGCAGCAACACAAGCAAGATTGCAAGAAATCAATTTTTTCTGTGCCTGCATGTCAATCACAGGAGATCCATATCACTCACACATGAAGGAGACAAGGAAGGCAGTTGCACCTCTGGTGAAATGTGTGGATATTCAGGGTTCAAGGATAGGTGACTTGCAATGTGCCTGTAAAAATTTCTGATAAAACTCCTTCAATTTTGAAGGCCAAATCTGACACCTCTTAGGTAGCTTTCACACTGCAAGTGCCAACTGTGCTTAAGATGTGTGAAACCCTTGGCATGGCTAGAAAAAGCTGTGGATGAGCTCAAGCAGCAGATCCTGCAGGGTGCTGAGCCACTACAGTTCCTTTACAATCACTGGTGGGGTGCATTCTTCCTGCTCTTACCCATATGTGTGCATTGCAGCATTTAGTCATGCAAATAAGGGAAGAACCAGTGGTGTGGATGCATGGTTTTGTTTTTGTTTCAAAGACTGTCTGTGACTGCAGACTTGCCAAAGCCAAATGCTGTAACTCTGCATAGTGTTACTCTGCAAGATGGGCCAGAATCTTCCAGACGCTGGGTGTGGTGGGTGCGAGGCCGCTTCATTAGCTGTTTGAAGCTGCGTGGGTAGTTTCCATTGTGGTCTAGCAGCCATGCAGGACGCACCCAAAGAAGCTGGGTAAACTGCGTACAGGAATTAGCCCACACTAAATTCCACGCTTCCACAGCTGGATTGCTACCCATACCCCAGCGAGCTAGCTGAGAGCAAGGTAGGTACATCTCCAGCGAGAGGAAACAGATTAAATATTCAGACATGAGGCGCTTCTTTCTGCATCCTACAGCACAGAATGCCACCCCAATGCTGGAGAACAAGGTGTGAAATGGCTCCCTTGAAATAAAGGTGAGTTTAGCGAGGAATCAGGAGGCAAATCTGCTCAATGGAGTGTTCCAAAGTGGGAAAACACCAAGCTTCCATGGTTTCAGCCACTGAGCTGGAAGTCCTGGAAACCCTGACCTTAAAAAGCAGTGACTTCCCACTAAGGGTACAGAAAACATGGAAATCCCAGTAATTTCCAGCATTTCCAGACTTCCCGATCACCTACCAGTAAATGCCACGTTGAGAGCTTGGAAGCTCTGCAACAGACTTCCAGGCAGCCCACAGAGCAGGGCTGCCAAAGCACCACTGATCCTGTACAGCCCCACAACCGCTCTACGGAGCTGATAGTCAGTCACCTGTCAAATGCCATTTTCACTGAGAAGCTGCAGGGACCAGGGAGCACATTTATTTCAGAAATAAAATGTTTGTTGTTTCCAGAATGAAATTATCTCAACGTTTCTGGTTGGCAGAAAACTTTCTTTTTATTTCCCAGATCAATTTGGACCAAAACCCCACACAAAAAAGTTAAAGAAAACAAGATTTCCCATGAACAAGAAATTTTGTTCACCCAGTTTCAATTGGTCAAAAGTGGAAGGGAGAAAAGGAGGGAGGAATTCCGTTAACCAGTATAAATCTTCTTGAGACCTTTATATTGCCAGACTCGTTTTCATGTACGCAGAGATGTTGATACCAGAAGGAACAACCGCAATTTCTTATCTAAACCTTTATATGAGCTCAGATCAAACTACCAGTTACCACGTCAGCCAAACCAAGCAGTCTTTGTACATCCTCAGCCCTTAACTAGCGCAAGACCATGTGGTTTAACATAATCATTTTTGTTACAGGCTAAACGAAGTTTTATTGCCTTAAATATGCTACAGCCTAAACATGTACACACTTACCACATTTCACAGAATCACAGACTAGCTTGGGTTAGAAGGGACCTTTAAAGGCCATCTAGTCCAACCCCCCTGCCATGAGCAGGGACATCTTCAACTAGATCAGGTTGCTCAGAGCCCTGTCCAACCTGACCTTGAACGTTTCCAGGGATGGGACATCTACCACATCTCTGGGCAACCTCTTCCAGTGTTTCACCGCCCTCATTGTAAAAAATTTCTTCCTTATATCTAGTCTGAATCTTCCCTCTTTAGTTTAAAGCCATTACCTCTTGTCCTGTCACAACAGGCCCTTGTAAAAAGTTTGTCCCCACCTTGCATGTAGGCCCCCTTTTTCACCTGCAGAATCATAGAATATCTCAAGTTGGAAGGGACCTGACACATAGTACCTCATTAATATGCAGCAGTTTGAATATATGTGTAAGAAAAGAGGCAATAATTGACTTGCAGCACCATTACTTTGCTGCTGTACCGCTGTGCCATTAGGAGCACCACATGGGACCAACGGTCACAACTCTCTTATACAACAAGCAGGAGCAACAGCTGTTACTCTAGCAGTTACTAATTAACTGAACTAATTAACTAATAATTAATTAACTACTAGTACTATTTACCCAACTGTATCAGACTGAGCTTATGCCTGAGCCTTACGAGAAATCTCTCCCAACCACAAAATGTGCCACAAATCACTATCTGAGCATGTCACTCCTTTTAATGTAAGGATGTGTGGCTATGCCCAGTTTACAGATTCAGAAGGGAACCATATTAACTAGTCTAAAAGTCATGCAGGGAATCTGTGGGGTAACAAAGTCTCAAACACAACAGACCCCTACGTCCCTTTTACACAGTCTTACCTCCTCAGTCATCTGTCTTTTGAGACTACAGTCTGTTTCGGTTTCCCAAGTTAGTTGTCAGGAGTATCAGCTTATGATCATCAAGAATAACGACATTGCTCCTCTCGCTGTCAACCAGAGCTTTGCAACTAATTTTAACAGGAACAGGCTTGCTAGCTTCAGAAATTTAAAGATACCACAATGCTTCCCTCATATTGCAAATACAGCAGTAAGTTAGTAGTTAGAGCGACTATGTATATAGGTAGCTTTGTAATAACAGAAATGTATATATTTACAATATATATGTTGTTGAAACAACAGGCTTAAGTTTTACTTCTGTAGCCATGGAACAACCTACAGACCAATGAAACATCCTGCATCTAACTTCTGCCTTGTTTACTGTCTCAAGGTCTCTGTTAACTTACCTCTTAGTCCACAACATTGCAAGTCTGACACAGATTTCAAACTGCTACCATTTAAAAGGAACAAATAGCCTACATCTGTGGAAATTATCCTATTTTTTACCCTAAAATAGAGACTGGGGGGAAAAGGTACATGTTTCAACACTGAGATCAATATACAAGAGCACTAGCTGACCCTTCTACAGCACTGTCATACTTCAGGATCAAATAGCCCATGATTTGCCATGATTAAGGACATGCCTGCTTCCCAGCATTTGCTGCAGTTCTGGCAAGTCGTAAGACAGCAAACCTTAAATCTGTAACATGACTGATTGTCAGTGTTGTTTTTAAAGGCTGAAAATGTTTTAGCACTAAATATTAAGTCACTCAGAGATTGGAATATGTATGGGATCAATTTTTCACCACATTTCATCAGTCTTTTATACTGCGAAAACCAGAGGGGTTACTCTGGCATAAAACCAGTGCAATGGAATGGAGACTCATGCCTGTGGTCACTAACGTGACCTAGTTGTATATACAAAAGGATATGGGAAAAAAACATTAAGAAATGGTGTCAAAGCCCAAACATGTTCTAAAATGACTTTCCAGTGTGACAGTAAGTAAAAACAACATTGTTTTTTGATAAACACTTTGGTAGCATTTGTTGGAGATGGCCTACGAGTCTCACTTTTCCCTCACTGTTGGGACTAGAGAATTTATGTCCAAATCAGTAAGAGGAAGTTGTACCACCTTGCCACCAAGCTGTGGCTGTGTCTGCAGCAGGCCAAACTGTTTGTGTGGCACGAAGAGGTCATGCGCCATCCGAAGTTGCAGATGGAAGCAGACTCCAGCAAAAAGTCTGACATCGTTCTAGCTGCTAGGCTGTGCTGTCGCCATTTCACTTCTCTCTCAGACAGTTTCTTACTGAATCCAAGACTATCTTTTGAGTTTTGCCCTTGGTTTATGTTCTCATAATAATTACACACAGTAAATGTCAGAGAAGATTCATGAAGGCCATGAGAAGATAGGCCAAGCAGTACAGAAGAAATTTCTGTGCTAGACAAAGCTATGAGACACAACTCATGAAGGATTGTAGTCCGGAGAAAAATGGTTTGGCAGGTAAAAAGGAAAGCTATAAAGTCACAGCCTTCACTGAGAAAATTTATTTAAATCAACCAAACATAAGAAGGGCCATACTGGTGTTTGCTCCTTTGGGTTTGTTTTTCTCAGTTTAGAATCAGATCTGCCTTTGAGCTCTGTCTGCCAAACTCTTGACAAGTTTCATTTTGAAAACTGACAACAACGAGGAAGCTTTTAACTGTTTTTATATTAATCTACTTCAAACTCATTTTTATCTAGCTAGAGGCAGGGTTTAATCAATTACAGGTTCTTTCTCTAAAGCAGGCCTCAGCTCAACTTAACCACAGTTTACACTGTGGCCTACATTACTAAATTCAAATGGCATTTAACTTTTCAAGGTCTTTCTTTAGAGTGGTAACACTGAGCTTTACATGATACACAGACAAGAGTTTAGGAAATGCCAGCTGGTTACTTCTGAAAGGATTCACTGATGGAGTCCACCACCACTAATGGAAAACTGAAGAATGCACTTAGCCAGAACGATGTCAGACGTTAGGATTTCTCACTACCCATCACACACACACACACACACAAAAAAAAAAAAAAAACTCTTTCATGCTTACTGGGAAGCTCCTGGAAGAGCCCAATATTGCATTCCCTGCAAACCCCCAAATTCCCTTGGATTTCACTAACAATTTTGAGTTGCACAAGCATAATTCCCTCTCCAGCTAGTAACTTCTGCCAGAGCCACAAAAGGCATGACTCTCCTACAACTGTTAGCCAGAAGATTTAGCCTTTTTGAGCTCAAATTGTCAAGCTATCCTCTAGCTCTGGTAGTTCCAGGTTCAATTCCTGGTAATGATTAGGACAACAGTTACTTCATGGAGAACACAGAATCCATCTCCAAGTGCTTCAAAAATTCTTAATACAGAAGAACACCTTTAGTTTTATTTTAGTTGGCATAAATATATACCCACATACTATCTCAAGATATGATTGGGGAGGGGGGGGGGAGAGTATTGAAAACTGATTTGTAATAGGAGATGCAGGTTAATAATAAATGGTTACATAACACAAAATGGCACATAATATTAGGAATCCTTAACGGCAATAAAAACCAGATGTCACTGTGTCTATAACAACCCTGCAAAATTCTACTTGTCTGTTACCTCTGTGATTTTTCTTTTACATACACACTTACATGTTAAAACTTGCAATTTCCATGGCAAAGACCCGTCAAGGAGCTTTTTATGTCTGAGCTTAGGAGGTTTGATAATAATTTTCTAAAGTTGCCTAGGATAGAACACATGAGAACTGCAAGCAGCTGACTCAAAGAATCACATAATATTATCTGTGTATGTATTTACAGCTTGTGTTTAGGAGGAAAAACACATTCAGTGAGAGAATGACATCTTTTCAAGGATTTAAACAAAAACACAAAAAAATCAGCGCGGAATTAAGGCTTACAAGCAGGAAAATATACAGCAATAATTGCATAACAACCTCCCTGCAAGGCTTTATCTCTGCCACCCTTAAAAGGCATGCTGGAAAAAATACAACAGGTTGCTCCTAAACATGATTTGGTTAGTAGGAAACAAATGCTGGTAGAAAAAAAATGCAGTGACTATTTCCCTGTACCACAACAGGATTAATCGTTACCTTTTCTCTAAATTTAGAGTTTTTCTGGTATTCTGTTACTACAAAAATCTTGACTGTACTTCAAGTTATAATATTAACCAAATCATACTCTTGTCTACACTGTAGCCTAACACAGGAACTGCTTAAAATCCCAACTCTGAAAAAACCTCTGAAAGAGCTTAATTTGAAATTCCCCTGCAGTTAGTGGGACATGCTTCTCCATATTTATATGTTAGGCAGCTCAGGACCCAAAAGAGCTACAGCAGGTTCCTCTCTCCCCCTGCACATTGGGGTCTTTTCAAGTCCCACCAACCCTTTAGGAAACTCCAGCTCTAAGCTAAATAAAATGCTTAAAATAATTTGAAGTGCACAGTCTAGACAACCGCCATCCTGTGAACATATTTGCTACCAAAGGGCACCAAAAGTCTTTGAAACATTGAAAAGAAGTAGAGAATTTCCTTCCCTTTTGAAACAATGAAGGACACTCCATGTGTTAACTTGGACTCACACTATCAGTTGCTTTTTCCTACCCCGACAAAAGGCATTCAAAGTTGTATTAAGGGCTTGATCATCATGTTGTAGGTCCATGCAAACCCCTTCATTCCTGTAGTGACCAGCTTCTACAGACAGATAAATTAACAAATCTCAGCGTGTAAACTGGTTACAAGCCTTGCTGTCAGGAGCAGTAAAAGTGTACATATTTACTTTTTTAATCAAGCTGAAAATGATAATCTAAAGCAATAGGATGACTTGACTTCTGTCTGCATAGAGAAGAAAGTGCAAGCTGTTGCAGAAAAAATAACATTTACTGATGATACACAAATTTTAAGAGAGACAAGTGTGAACAAACAAAAGCTGTTTCATCAAATTCCATAACAGAGCTATGCAAAGGAAATGCGAAAATGCATTACATTAATAAGATGCAGTTACTGTCAGGTAGTTAACCCTTTCAAAATCAGTCATGCTGAAAACCGTGAGACCGGATTTCCTCATTTCCCTGCACAGTGCATTCTGTTTGGTCCGTCATGGGAAAACCCCCTTTGTTTTAGTCAACTTCAAAGTTTATTTTGGTGCAAAATTCCCCTCAGATACAGCGATGTGACCACCTGACCCAAGCCGTACTGTGGTAACACACATACATACTACTCTTCTTCCTACAGCATCTTTTGCAATGTATGCTGTTCACATGCCAAAAGCTCTTTCACCGATAGACTGTTTATTGGGAAATGAGGTAAACTGGCCAACTATGTGTACCAATTGAAGGTAAAACACTGATAAAAGCCAGCTAGAAGAACAGACAAGCAGCGGTTTATAACAAGAGAGAGCAAGCTTGATGGAGGGAAGAGCTGGAAAAAAAAAGATTAAAATAGTCTCTGTAAATTAGAACAATTCAATTTAACTAGTGTATGTATACAACACGTATTTACATGTCACCATGATGATCATAGCATCCATCAAGGAACAGTATCCCGGTACGAGCAGAGGCCCCAACAGTCCAACAGGTTTGTAGAGGGCTCTGTTGAGCAGACTGCCCGGGAAAGGTCTTACCCGAGACCCCTACCACAACCTGCAGGCAGTTTGTAAGGCGCTCCCTGGCAGAGCTGCAACACTTAAAAGAGCGAGATGACAGCCAGGCATGGTTTTGTGGAGCCTAGCAAGGCCCACACAGGGCAGTTGCATGCCTACACCCCTTTGCAGACCTTTCTGCTAGAATTTTACTCAAGTTTACACAGGCCATCGGCATAACAGCCCGAGTGACAGCGCCGGTGCACCACCGCCCACCCCACCAGTGACTGAACAGCAACGCCGTCTCGCTCTTTTCGAGCACCTTCTGCCACAGCTCTCTCCACTGTAAGCCACTGATCTGGAAACAAAAATCCATGCAGGGCCATTTCTCATGGCAAGCGGAATTAAACACCCTGGGCGCCAAGCTGTAAGGGAGTGGGGGTCTGAGAGGCAGAAGACCTGGCAGGAGCAAACCTGGTACTGGTGAGAGCCGATGCCTCGAGTACATTTTGCAAAGCTTACATATTGCATGGTTCCTTAGCTACTCCACACTGTGCTTCTGTACACTGCACTATATAATCTCCCAGTGCAGTAGGTGGGCTGTCTATTTTTAAAGTGCTTTGGATGAGTTTAGGCTGATTATCATGCCTCTTTGATTTTCCTTCTTTTCGCAAAAGAGACTGAGTTTTGACTCAGAAATAAATATGTCTGGCAAAAGAAAACAAAGTCAGGCTTTATATAAAATTTACACTGAACATAAAATTAAGTCTAAGTACAAGACAAATCATTTTGATAAGTGGTTAATAAGTTAATAAAGATACTATTCATCAGCCCACTGGAGTTGAACATTATAGTGATTTATAATTCTCTGGAATGTTTTTTACTGGTGTATTTATAACTGCTTGCACCACATGGTCATCACATGGCTAACAAGCTCTGCAGGAGCTGTTTGTTATTTAGGAGAAGCATATTAATGAAATCTTAACATAAAGTGAGTGACCAGACAATATATTATCAGATATTATATTTTATAATGCATACATGAACTAAAGTGTTTACCAGACCATTCTTTAAATAACTGTTAACACATTAAGCCAGCAGCAGTGATTCATACATATTAAATAAACAAGAAAGGAAAGGCTTGCAATGGAAAACTCTTCTATTGCTGTCAAAAGTGGAACCTAGTGAACTGCAAAGCACTAAAAAATACACGCTGCTGAATCCCTTCTCAGGTTGAAGAGTTTGAAGCTCAGCCTCAGAAAGTGTTTGGATAACAAAGTCTCTCATTAATTCTTCCTGGCAGAGGTAAGAGGAGGATGTTGTTTGCACTATCTGTGTCCTTTGTCGTGCAGCTGGCAGCAATGCTGCTCTCCCCTACGCCTCGGCCCGAGTAGCTAAGGAAGACCTCACCACTCCTCCCTAAGGCAGGCACTCAGTATTCAGATGGCACTGACTGAGCTGCTGCAAGAAGGGTTATGAACTCTTCCACTTCCACAACTCAATCTCAAACAGACTGTTCAGTGCCAAGACTCTTGCACAAAACCTTGTTTACAGATTAGGAAAATGAATAGGAAAAGAATGCAGTTGCTCCCGTGTCAAAATTTAACTGAACTCTACGTATATCCCCAAGGTCCTACAATTCACATCCCAATATAGGCTTATAGGAATAAGGCAATTTTAATACAAAGAGAATTTCTAGAAGAGCATTATTTGAACTTTATTCACTAGTTAGAAAGACAAAGTAAATGGCCAACTTATCCTGGAAAGCATCAGACCCTTCTTCACAACTGACTGTGATCTGGTTAGTAGGACACAAGATGGGACTCAGCGCATCTATACAGCATGTGCCCTCTGGGTCTGAACTCGGGGCTTGACCCAGCATACTTACTATTCCTGTGTACAGTTTCAGATGCTTACCTTCCTCCTTGTCTCTCCCTCTCGTCTTTTGAGACCACTAGCTGAATTAACACTCTTCCCTAGTTTCATCTAGATGGCTTGACTTTGAACTGGAACAGAGCAGAGGAGACTTGCTTGCACAGCAACCCCCAGTCTTTACCCATACGGCAACAATTAACAGCATCTTCTGTCACCACCTCTTTGCACTGAATAGAGATCCCTGCACAAACACACCCTTGTCCACTAGCTCTCTGCAGGCCCCAGGAACCCTAGGAGGTTGCAGAATCATCAGCAGGAAAACCCGCAGCCCAGAGCCTAACATGAACTGTGTGGACTGGCAGTAAGTTACGGCACAAGCCAAACTGAAGTTTGAGCAAAGTGCAGCTACAGACAACCCTTCTGTTCTGTTTCTGGATCAGATAATGAGTTGTTTGTGGTTTTGGACACTTCTGTTTGGTTGGTTTGCATCTCTTTCTGAGACCCGCTTTGTCAGACCTGCATGTACTCCCAAAAGTTATATCTGGATCAGGACTATTTCTCACTGTGAGCACTACATCAGTAATTTAGTGCATCGGAGAACTTCTTTTTAACTTCAAATTTGCCCTTGTACTTGGAGTCCTACGGCATGCACTTGAGAGCATCACCGGTACATGGAAAGCAGTTTTTCTCCTGGTGGACCCAAGGGTGATGTTGCAGGGTACCAGCTAAAGCATTCCACTTGCAATGTAAATAGTCCAGCACTACTTCTCCTCTACACACACGGTGCATCCCTAAGACCTGCAGCTGCTGCAAACCTTGCTGCTGGTGAAGGCGCAATGCTGACCCACAGTGCTAGAACCATAAGGGACCGTGCCCAGTCAAACCCTGGTCTTTCTCTCTTTGCATCACAAATACGCTCTATGTGTTTATACAGTGCTTGGAGCATTTTTTATATAATTCTGTATCATTTTGCAAAGTTGTGAAGTCCTCCAGGACCGCAGAAGATCTCTGGAGAAATGGAAAAAGAGCAGGAATGGGAGGCAGAAAAATAGAAAAATTACTAGCGGTAGTCTGTGAACTTCGTGAACCTATTACAGAAACCCCAGATGCAAAATGCAATATAGAGCTAAATTCCAGCACCCATTACTCACCATGCTTTTGCAAGATGAGTAAGTCATGCACGGAATAAGATACTGCCTTGCATGAGACATCCAGTATAACCTGGACCACACTACATGAGGGATTTTCTGTCCCAAAAGCAAAAAAGAAAAAATGAGTGAAAAAGAAAGTAGAAAAAGATAACAATGTGAAAGTTCTAGGTCAACATACTATCAGAAAGACAAAATACGAGTTGCAGTTACATATATATACACACCTGGAACTCTGATTTCAGAGTAGATAAACATACCATGTTCTTGTCAGGCATTTGCCTAGGGCTAGATGGTTTTGCTGGACATTAAGTACCTTCGGGGGGAGGAGGGGGGGGTCAGATATTTTTTCTTTATCGTCTTTAAACTTACTGGAATTTCTTTCCAACTTTGTTCTAGCTTCAGCTTAGTTTTGTCCAAGATTCTCTCTAAGTGTACCCTACCCAATGTGTGGGCTAGGCAGACTTTAGAAATAGGAAAGAAACAAATGAGGAAATTTCCTCTTGCTTTTTCATTCCTTCCTTTTTCAATCTTTCACCGTTGCACATAGATCGCAAGTCGCGTTCCCACTGATAAATGCAGGGCACGTTAAGTAAAGGGTAGTTCAATCAAACCACGATCTCTGAACACTGCTTGCTGCATGGTCAATGGTCCAGTCTCTTCCTGTCCTGTTCCATCACCAGTCACTCTTGTTGCAAGCCTCATGTTTCCTGTCTTCCTTTTCTGCTCTCCAAACACCCCCTCCTTTCCTTTTTTCCCCTTTTGCTTGCTTCTTTTGCTGTTATATACACAAGGACACACCTCTGCACTGTCATACTCTAGCTCTCTATAATAAAGCTGACATTTTGTATCAAAATTAAAAAGCTAAGTAACCATGATGAATGATAAAGAAGGAGGTAGGACCTCAAGAACAATGCACCAAGGAAGCAAAAATGTTTACACTGGGCTACTGTAATTTCTCTGTAGTGGACATAAGTGAACACTTATGAAAAAATTGTGAAAACAGATTGTTTGGAGCAATCCCTAACCCGATAAGGTCTTAAAATTTCCATCAGTTAGTGGTGTGGGGATTTCCTGTGTGGCAGCCGGCATCCAAACTACCATACTCCCGTAAGCATACATTAATTTCCTCAATGAATTTTTCAATGCCCTCTCACTTTTGTCTTTGTGAGAAACTGTGATTAATTGTTGTTTGAATCTTTTTCCAGAACTAGTATGCAGTGCTTCCACTGGCATTCTGTATGACTGCTGACATGCTACATCCAGTCCATACAGCCATAAAATTTTGTTTCACAGCCAATCAGTAATCACAAGCTGGTATTATCTTCCATGATAAAAACAAGACAACTATCATTATATCACATCTGTTTTCTAGCTTCAAGCAAGTGGTTAAGGGCAACTCTGGAACCATCCACATTTCTCAAAATACCTTTTCCAGTTCGTCACTCTGTAGTGCCAGTGGTCATATAGTGCAAATTAACTCATATGTTTTTGGATGTAAGACTGACGGTGAATGCCAGCCCCTTATTTTCCACAGCCCGAAGTACACACAAATGGTTGCAATAATAATGCTTTGTTAAATGGCAAGTCTAAAAAGAGGGTTAACGTTGCCTTAAGAAGATCAGATGAACAAGGAAGTCACTGTGGTAGTTTTAGCCTACTTTTCAAGAGTTACTGGACACCATGTGATATATTTATAAGCAGAACAGAGCTCATCTATAACTCAGGAAACATGATTTTCAAGAAATTTCAACAAATTTGAATAAAACCCCTTAGGGTCCTTTCAGGTTTTGTTGACAATTTTTCAAGAATTTGTGTAGCTTCTGCAGCTGCGTATCATAGGATTTCCAGAACGGGTTGACTCAGACACACCCAAGTACTCTTGTAAGCTTCTGTTATTTACAAGGCGCTCTGTAAAAATGGACAATTATGATTTGGCTATACTCAATACTTTGTTTTAATTGTCTTCATGTACTTTCACGAATCTTGGTCTTGATACTGCTGGGCTTCCTAGCAACATGAAGAAACTCAAGACGTGATCCTTCAAAGATCCTTCATGACGCCAACCCAAAGAGTGCCGTTGATCTCAGTGAATTTTGGATCAGGTTAAACATACAGAACATCATCAAGAGCAACAGCAAAATCAAAACTGGAACTAGACGGATGATATGGTCTGTCTCTATCCTTGTAATTTTCTGCAACAGTAGTACATTCACAGGGGGTGAAATTCTGACTTCACTGACTAACCTTCTATGGAAGATTTCACCGATAAGGTTTCACCGATACATACACCTTACAAGTTCATTCACTTATGCTGTTATTTCTAATTTGAGAGCAAACTGCCTAGAAAAACATCAGAATGTTTATTCCTTAAAAAAAAATATTACAAGAAAGATGTGAGGTCTGGAGAATACTGAATATATAAACTCAAAAGCTTAAGCGGTCAATTCCAATTTTTCATATATCTAATGCAATTTTCTTAACGGTTGCAGCATAATTCAAAATTACTAACAGGGCATTTGTCTTTTTCATTTCTTTCCTTCTTTTTCCTTTAAATTTGCAGCTGCAAATCAATGCGAACTCATTCAGCGATTACCCAGGAGAAAACTTCTATTTTGTAAAGTGAACATTGTGCTTTCGGGACCTCTCTGAAAACTTTTAACAATGTTCCACCCTTGGGCCTTTCCATCTTCCAATCCCTAGCTTGAAAGCTTGCATTCTCACTAGCCGTCCCTTTTTAAATATGCTTTTGTAAAACTGCATTGAAGTGAAAAATGTTCATTAAGAACTCTGTTTTATTATTTTAAATAGCAAAGGTAGCTCTCCTGCCTTGACCCTGGCATCTTATAGCTTTTTATTTTTCTTAATTTTGGCCAAAAATAGCAATAAAATAGACCAATTCCCAGTTTCCTATGTTACAGCCAACAAACTGATTACATTATTACTGGATAACATCACCTCTTTGGAATTAGGCTGCCAGCTGAGGTCTTATTATAGTAGTGAATTCACACCGCCACGGTTAGCAATGTCAGCATTTCTATTATAATAGTCTCTTCCTCCTCCTAGTCTCTTTTCTCAAAGGACTGAAACTTGGACTTAAAAATGAATTTAAGGTTGAAGCACTGACAACATAATCCCAGTCCATAAATCCACGGCTTATCATTTTAGCACATTTCTGACAAGTAGCTTCGGAGTATTTTTAAGTACAGGCCCAGTCGTGCCTTCTTCCAACAGCCAAAATTTGAGCATGTACCCAGAGAATGTGGCACTCATTCCCGTTACCTTCGTGGCTTGAGTTTCTTAAACGAGCTTTTAATAATGTCTTAATTTTAGGGAGCCACTGCTTTTAAAATCGTGTGTCCAATTGATAAGGTGGACTGGAAGATGTATGTTGCCACAGCTTCACTTCAAAAACCTGTTTCAGAACAAGGATGCCATGCACAAAGCATGGATCTCAAAGGCGCTGCGGGTGTTAAACTACGCAGTGTGAAGGATCTGAGAAGGCTCCACCTGGGACCTCCGCGCAGAAGCAGGAGACCTGATGCACGCTCGCCATGAAGACATCTGCCCTACGTTCCTGCTGGGACATGCCACGAGGAATCCATGGAAACCACATGCAGTTAAAACCCTGCAGCTTGTTTGCTAAACAGGGCAGACCATCCAGTGGTGCATCCCACCGGCGCTCCCTGGCACTCTGACTCCGGGTCCCTTTCCAGGTCTTAGCCCCCCTTTCCGCACCCCCACCCCCCCA
>VYXH01010792.1:42905-64826 GCA_013397275.1 Burhinus bistriatus
TTTTTTTTTTTCCCAATTTTATTTTATTTTTATTGGTACATCGAACCAGCCTACAGCATTGCTGGCGTCTTTCCACCAGGTGCCTGGGGCTCAGAGGAAAATTCAAATGAATCTTAAAATTATGAGACAGTTTCCCTCCCCTCCTCCCAAATAAAATAATTATACGAGAAAGAATTGGTACCAACTGGTCGGGAAGGGATTCAAGATGGAAACAGAAAAGCACCTTCGCCCCACCAGAGTGTTGAGGACCCAGAAAGGCCTTCCACAGGGGGGAAGGAATCAAAGCAGCTGGAAGATGGAATTTGACTGGTTTGTGAACCAGCTTCTGAGATGTGGTTACCACCCACAGCAAGGGACTTGACCCCATGATCCAAAACATCCCTTCTAATCCTCTTCCTATAAAATAATAGTTTGCCTTTCTATACACCAAAAGAATCTCCTAGTACATTGCACACATGAAACTGTTCTGCTTCACAGCACTATTGTAGGTACAAGTTCATATTCCCATTCTACAGCAGAGTTTGCTCCAGGGGTCACACTTGGAGCTCAGATCACTGCCCAGCACTCCTTTGCTCACTGAGGTCCTAAATGAGACCGATGCTCTTAGGAACTGTGAGAAGGCTAGCTGCAAATACAAGAGGCTGCTTTGCAAGGTCCAGGAAATACCAATTTTGGATGTTGTTTTAAAGCTAAATATACAGTATCAGGAAACATATCTGGAACTGGAAGTTGTAGGTTTTAGATTCTTGGTGTTTGACTGTTACAATTATTTAACTAAACTCCATTTAGTCTTGATAAGTAACCCCTGTTACTTTTAAAGGAGTCTTGCTGAACTTACTGAAAGATTTCCTGCTCACCTGACTTACAAAAGTAATCGTTTTCTTTCTGAATAAATGGAGAGGACTGGCTGATCCTCATGCTTTCGATGTAGACGGAAAAACCTAAACTCAAATCTACTTGCTTTTCTTATGCAAATCTTCTCACAGGATTAGAAGGGAAAGTAAACAGCAGTCCAACCTTAAGATCTTTTTCTTTTTAGAGGCAGCCTGTTGTATAAATCTGAAACAGAAACTGCTTTCATTTGAAGATCAAATAGAAATTATCTAGTGAAGCTGACAAACAGGGGCAGAATAATCTGTTTGCATTTTTGGGAAATGGATAGCTCTGGTTTTGTTTCAAGACAAGTAACTTTTAAATAATATTTAACGAAATAATTGACCTTGATGTTTAAACTACAACTTCCTTCGCGTCATTAAGCCCACTGTTTTTTAAAAAAATGTTTAGTATCTGAACTCTGGCGTTCATTCTGCTAATCTCATAATAACATTTGTTTCTTGTGGAATTTTGTTTGATGAACTCATCGGTGAAAGAGGAGAGGAGTTCAGAACAACACGAGCTTTACAGCTTATTTATATTCTTTTCTCCCTGAAAAATAGCAAAAAAACATATGCAGAATGACTTTTCAGGAATAATTTTTCAGATGGAAGGAACAAGGAGAAGCTTTGTACAGCTGAACCATAAGCCTTGGGACAAACTTTTGTTCCTTTAACATATATTCTGACTTTTAAAATACATTGCAATCCTTGACTACAAAAAATGATTGTGTGGAATTTTTTCCTCATGATAATTAGCGTCTGAGTCTGCTTTTGAAATGTGAGAGAAATGGAACTAACTCCATAAAGTGTGTCTGTCACATAAAGCTTTTAGGACAGCCTGATTCACGCTGTATCCTCCTCTTTGTTCAACTGACAGATTTCCAACTGCAGAAAGAGGCACATATCTGGGGGCTGCTATTATCTAAGCTAAATATGTACATTTTGTATCAGTTCTATTTTATTTGAATACTCACAACTTCTGCTTGGGGATCTTAAGCATGAAAGGATTGCAGAGACGTGCATTTTATTAGCTATCCATCAGTCTTTGTACATGGACAAAGGTGCATAAACATACACATTTAGTAATCTCTCTGCTCTGCAAGAGTTCAGAAAATTACATGCAAAATTATTTCAAATAAAAACAAACAAGCAACCAAACAGCATACACATTACCATACAAGAAAGCAGGCAAACAAACAAGGTGGGGGGAAATAAAAGCAATGAATGAACATGCAGAGTTTAGCCTAATTTTTATTTGGCTGTAAATTAAAAATATCATGACAGCAGTGGATTATTTTTTTTTAAAGTCACGTGATCCTTGAATTACAAAACACTCATATCTAGCTAAACACTGCTGCATACCCTGCATGTCATGTACTCATACACAGATGAAAGCTCTTCCTTTTGCCCTCCTGCCACACGTTTTTTTCTCTCCAATGAGTTCCTGCTTTCAATATGTGGACATATGGGGAATGGGGTTGGTTTACTACCAACAAAGGACACGTAGCTAACATTTCCACTGATTAATAATATTTGAATTCCCTCCCCAGTGCACAAACAGTCAGCTCAATAATGATTGCGGGCCCGGGATCTAGAGAACATGGTGGTGTTACACAACTGGAGATGTGACGTTATCTGGCAATCTGAGCAGGGTCACGTTGATCATGGGACAATACAAATTCCGTGTCAGGCATCGCATCGATGCAGGTTGTCTCAGCTTCACACAAATGTCAAGCAGTGCAGGCAAGCAGAATCATCTCCCATCTCAGCATTATTCTCTGTCTCTTCCTCCCCTATGGCAGAATTGGCACCTCAGAGCATCCCAGTGCAGTCCCTTAAGCTCCGGTCCAGCTCCTCAGCCCCACATGTTAGGCACCAGCTGACTGACCGGGTAAGCAGCTGTGTCTGACACAGGGACAGCACCCACATCAGGAGAGACGATGTGTGTTTGCAGGAGGTATAGCCACCGGGCAGATTCTGTTACCCCCTTACTACAATCCCATGCTGTGGCTCAACACCAGCAAGTGAAGGGAGGAGGCACCCCCATCCCTGTGGGGCTATTGTGCAGTTTCCCTGTCCACGTAGTCTTCCTCGGTGCCCGCCAAACTGTATTTTCACCACTTATATGCTGAGGCAACTACTGCTCTTCAGTTTTACAGGGAACCAGAACGTGGCACCTGGGGATGGCGGTTCTCGACCTGAGATGCTGCAGATGCTAGAACAGAGTAGCAGTTGTCGTTCACCTGTAGTTACTTGCAGAAGCTGCTGGGCCTATTTTATTTTTTTTTTAAATTATGAGCTACAGGGAAATCACAGTACAGTAACTCTTCATAGTTAATTGGGTGCTGTCACTACTGTAAGTCTCATCAGACCTATGACCTGTGTGTTTTGTGGCATGCAGCTGACACCCAGCCAGTATGTCTTTTCCCGACAACTGAACACAGCCTGCAACATACTGGCAGTGACAGGAGATGGCATTTCAGTCATACTGGGTAGACAAGGTCATACCATCTTCCGCTACTCTGATGGTGATTTGTGAGGAACCCACCTGGCGTATTGCCTCAGCCCAGGGACTAAACTGCAGCTCCTCAGCACAGGCTTGAAGCTGGGAGCTGTGCAAAACTGGGCTTCTCTGTGAGAATGAATACACTCTCTTCCCTGTTCCCCCAAAGACAATTTACTTTGAGATTGTGCTGGACCTTGGGAAATTCCCTCACCTCAATACTCATATCAACTGCCCTCACACCAGTTTAGGGAGTCAGTGAGAGTGACTGTCCTAAATTTCATCAATCTCTAGTTGTCTTGCTTTAGCATCTTCTGTCCTAAAAATCTCTTCTTATCAGGTACGGGTATTGTTTGTATCCTCTGCTGAACCGGTATGGGGCATTTTTGCACATTGCAAAACAGCCACTGAATATTTCCCCCTGTATATCAGTGCCAAATTTTAAGTGGTTCTTACAGAGATCGTGTCAGCCAAGTTGTAAAGCTCTTTGGGGTCTGTAGGTAACATGTTATGCAAACATCTCTGCCTACTGCTGCTTCCCTGAGTTTAAACAATATCTGTCTGGATACATTTCCTTACCCTTTCCTCCAGACATACCTCTGGCTCCGTCAAGAGAGCCCTGGGGAAGCTGAAACCATGATGAAGGCGCTAGCGGTGTGAATACAGAGGGGATTAAGACTGCTAGCCGCTGCAGCACGTCACTTCTGCCTGCGACTTACTAAAGCAGAAAAGTCTTGTGGCTGACATGTCCTTCACTTCACTGGGTTACGTGACACATGCCAGAAAATGTGTCAACCCACTCCCCATCTCCTCGGCATTATTAGCCCAGGGAAGGAAACACAGCCAAAGAACACACACACAACTTTGACAGGTTCTGCCTAATCCACCCACATAATGACATTTCTTATGCTAAGTGCCAGAGCGGTGTAGGGAGGCCACTGCCTGTACCAGCTGCTGGCAAGTCAAAGTTAGTTTCATGGTTATGTTTAAGAGATAGCCTGACGTTACATTAAGTCTTTGTCTCCTGTGGTGCAGCGCTCAGAGAATGACATCAAAAGCCTTCCTAATTCACCCCCCGGGTCATTTGATTATAGGCATGGCACAGAGCCGTGCTGCCCCAGGAGACCGTGAGTCACGACGACACCCATGACTATCCTCTTATTCCACGGAAGGAAGTAATGTGCTTTGAGCGTAAAACAACCAGGAGTAGATTACATCCTTCCTCGTGTCAGCTTAGCCGCGCTGGCTGTCGGGGCAGGCAGCGGAGAGGCAAGAGCAGCCTCTCATTTCCCAGCCTTGCTCCTCCCCACCCCTACCTCAGGGAAGCCGTTCCTCCCCATGCGGGGACGTGCCGTGTGGCCAAACCACACGAGAGGTTTTTGCTCAGCCAAGCGAGGAAGGAGATGCTCTGGCTCTCTTCTCCAGTGTGGTACAGAGTTACATTACATGGTGAAACATCCATCTCTCCTCCAACGGGACAGGCATATCTGATCATGAGGATGCTGTGTGTTCTCCATCCCCTGGCATTTGTCCTTGTAATTAGTCTATCTGTTTCTGATTTATTTATTTTCAGGCAGCCTTCTGCACCCTTGCTCCCTCGCTTGGGTACATGGTGCAAGCCACAGACTTGCCCTTAAACTACACAGAGAAATAAAATCAGAAACAGACTAACCACAAGAATCAATAGCAAGAGGCAGAAAGCACGTGACTGGATGCTGCAGTTCCCTTTGGAGATCCGTCTGCCTCGAAATGTGATGTAACTAGGCTCACGTACCGCATCTGCAAAGGGAGTAACAGATCCCTCTTCATAACCCGACTCACAGGATAAAACTGTGCTAGCTCAGAGAAGCCAAGGCATGTTTAAAAATCATTTCTAAAGAAGAAAAAGAAGACCAGTTTGTATTCGCAGAGCTAATGCAATCGTCTTCAACTCTGATGTGACTCCTGTTAGTGTTATTGTTGCTTCCCAGAATTTAGGCTTGAATTTGGCAGAAGTCAAGAAGCAAAGGCATATGCAGAACCACTTGGAGAATCAGTGCGTCTGTGTGCATGGGTCAATTTTTTCCTGAATAAATACCAGTCATTCGGCTGTTGGGTAAACTGGGAATATAAGATGGCAGTCGGACATGTGTAGGGTCATACCCACAAGGCAATGCTATTTAAGGATGCAATTTACCTTTTTTTGACAAATAAATGCAACCAGATAATGAACCACAACTCCTAGTGCCATTAAAATGCATGTATTATATTCCATAACTGTTCCTTGTTTGTCTCCCACAAGTAGCATCGTTGCCTGGGAGGGAGTATCAAGACATTAATCAAAAATACATGAGCAGTACAAGAAATGAAGGACAAGTAGATGAGTATAAATAGCTTCCCGCATATCCAGAATACAGGAGCTGGCTGAAAACATTGTGATTAGAGTCGATACACTCGATCCAGCCCCACAGTGTGCACAGCTGTCATTCCTATACTGAACACCTTATTTGACACCCTGTGGTTCTGCAGCCCTTCATCAGGTGAACGAAGTGAAGTTGTTGTTCATGTGATAGATCAGGCCATGGAGAAACCCTCCAGAAAGAAACTTCTACTTGTTTCTGGCTAGGAAAAATAAATCTTTCTTTCTTTTGGAACCCACAGAAATACAGATGCAAAAGCAGGACGTGGATAAATGAGAGAAGATACGGTATTGCTTCTGCAAGCAGAACATCCTGTCTTCGAGATGGGTGAGTACTTCCAAACTTTCCAAATGTTTCATTGCCCTCCAGATAGATCATAGATCTGCCCCACTGTCCTTCCCAGATACTTTCCAGCATTTTAAGCCATAATAGAAGCAAGCAGAAAACGGAAGTTAGTCTTGAGAAAAGAGATGAGACAAATAAAGGGAAAAAAAAGCCCTGAGCATGCCCTAAATTCCATAGTCAGCCTCGTGGACACTGCCACAGAATTTTGCATATCTCCATGAAGACTTGGCTGATTCTGGTTGATCATTAGCAGAACTTGGTGCAGCTGTATAAACAGCAGATTTCTACACCTACAGGCCTTCATTCATTTCCTCCAGCGGGGTTTTTAATTTGACTGGCAGCTAGCCTATCTGGGCAGCTGATAAGAGAAGAAAAAAATCACCCCTCAGTCTTTACATCTCCACTGCCTTTCCTCTGGTTCTCATCATAGAAGTGTACAAAGAATTAAAGAGCTTTCAATACATTTGTCGCCAAATATTTACCCTAAGTGAGGTAGATTATATTTGCTTACTGTATCCATTGCCATGCTGGCATGTGTTCAAGACTGTCTAACTCCTTGGAGTACTATTGAATACTTTGAAAAAAACTTTGTTTATAATAAACTGTTTGCCAATGAGTGGACATTCGGTGTTGTCCAGGGTATGCTAGCTCTTGAGCGCACGTGCCTGGTGTTTGGGGTAGTGCTTTGTCTACCTTCACAAACACAGCATCGGGGACGGTCCTGGGATGTGGCCAATTTACCTTAGTCTTTTGCAGGATTATGAAGAGTATTTTGAAATTCTCTCAGGCGTTTCGCTGAGAGAAATTGTAATTAAACAACGTTCGGAGGAAACATATTCTTTCAGGAAATATAACTTGGTCTTAATCAGCTTGGTTTTTTGCGAGCGTACTTATTTTGACAATATTTTTAATGGAGACAAATTAAAATTATATTTACATAATATTTACATTTACATTCAATAATATTTAAAGTATTGTTTTCCATAAAGTGAAAGCGTTTAAGTATTCCTTGTTTCATTTAATTTTGTTTTGAACTTTACAGCATTCATATGTTTAACATTTTTCCTATTAAATTTAGTATTTTAATGTCATTATAACTTTTGGGCTTTCTGGTGTGAGAATGATTTGACATTTATGGAACACTTCCATCATGCCAAATGTATTTCCTCTGAATTTTCAGTCCATGAAAACTTCAGCACCTTCACTTTTTTCCCAAGTGTTGGAATTTCCCATAGAATGGAAATCCTGTTTGCTGACCAGCTCTGCTAAAATTTCTTGCTCTATCAAAAAGAAAGGGGGAAGGGTGTCACAAATACACAACTGTAAACTTGTCAGGATACATTTCTCATTGTTGGCTCATATGTTGCCCTCTTTTGGTAGCTTTTGTACTGTACTACACATAGGAATTTTAACAACTGCTGTAGCAACTCAGCATCCAGAGGGGACTGAGTGCTGAATGTTAGAACTCGGTGACTGTATAAGGAGAGCAATAGGTTGCGAGTTAGGCACTTGAACTAGCTTATAGAGACATCCTATCGGGAGAGGAAAAGCACTAAGGAATGAATGAAGCAGTGGAATATGAAACTGGACTATAAAGGGCAATGAGAATGAAGAAAAAGGAGAAGGATCCGTAGATACTCACTTGTGAATAATTTAGCCCCATATCCTGACTTCCATCCTGTGATGACAAATGTGACTTTCAAGTATTTGTTCGATCAAGATTTGTAAAGGGAAGCTCTACCCTAATCACCATTCCCTTGGTCTTTCCCTGTTGCTTTTTTCATCATCTGTGCAGGAGTTTTGTTAAATTCTTATTGATATTGACTAGTCAAGCCCAGAAGAGTGCCTGCTAACTTTCCAAGGCTAAATCCCTGCCAAAGTCAACACTCTTATTTTCACTATTAAATTTCTGAAAGATAAAATTAAATATTACATGTACTTTTACACAGTGATTTGCTAATACTAATTATAAAATCATGTGATACTAATTGCATTATAAGTCTAGAAACATCATTTAAGTGAAACACTGAAGTGTTATTTTTTTCCAGAAGAGAGTTGTTTTCTACTATCTGAGCAAAATTAAAAAATAAACAAACAAACAAACAAACTCAGTCTGTGACAATGTTTAAAGGAGTCTAAGGAGCTGGGTATTGACCTTCTCTTGACTTTCAAGAAGAATCGAGTACTAACTCCCCCAAAATGCCATTGTTAGAGAACAAACTGCTCTCTACTTCAGATAATTCTCAGTTATAAGCACAATAAATAGTTACACAGAAGAGATATTCCCACTGTATCTGTGATCCCAGTTCAGCATTTCACAGCTCTATTATTTAAAGATTAATTTTCCTTGGTTTTAAAATCAGCATCAGGAATACAGGCTCACAAGAACTCTTTTAAGAACAGTCGCAGAATTGATTTCAGAGCTCAGAAGGGAACCATTCCTCCCACCTTGAATTGTGGAGCTTTTGTGACGACTCCATATGATCAGGAATTCTTGGGATAGAGAAGAACTCCCAGTCTTCCAATGTACAGACATAAAGCTGTGTTTTATAGGCATTCTCCGGTGCTTTATTCAAATCTATCCTAAACCCCCCAGCAATATGAATTCCCCTTGAAAGACCATCTGACAGCCTTCCAATTTTCACCTTGAAAAAATACACCCAAAAGGCCTGAGTTCACTGCCTTCCTCCCTTTCAGTTAAATAACACTGGCTGGTTTAAGCCTTTGCAGACCTTTGTTCCATGCATAAGAATGCAGCAGCCCAGCTTTATGGAAATACATGACTGCCTGCTGATTTCCATGCAGCCAATATGCACCTTTCAGTGGCCAAGGGCTCGTAGACTTTTGTCACGTTTCCTTGCAGGTTTAACCAAGCCCTTTCTGCTCCAGTCTAACAAAGTGCTTAAACGTGCACCGTTTAAGCTGATATGTAGTTTCTTTGTTAAAGCCACCTAGCAGGGCTATAAAGGGAGTTGTAAATCAGCAGCACAGCTCATGCACTTTAAGTTAAGTTTGTGCTTAATGAGTTGCTGGGTTTGAGCCTCAGTCTTTCCCCCAAAGTGATTTTTCCAGCCTTTGAGTTGTTGTGGGATTTCTTCCAACTCCTTCCAGTCAGTCAGTGGCTGGGAATATTGAACACACTGTTGAACGTAGTAACACAGAGCTTTACACGTGAACTATTACCTCCCTGCTTCATGACACATGTCAGCATGTGCATAGCCTTTATCACTATGCAAATTCGTATCTCATTCCCATCTGATCCACTATAGCTTGAAACTCTATCAGCAATATTGATGGCCAGAACATGTACATTCAAATATATCTTCTTTTTTTTTTCCCTTCCTTCTTTTTTTTTTTTTAATGAGTTTTTTGGGGGATTTCGTACCCAGCTTTCTAGTATCTGCTGGTCCTTTGATATCATTTATCTGCTGCCTCCTGTTTGCGTTCCTTCCTGGTTCAGTATCATCAGCACATTTCACTATTGTGCTGTTTACCTCTGCTTTGAGATTACCGTAGAGATATTAAATAGAACGATGTCTGTCAAAAGTCCCTGCCATGACCCACAAGACATTTCTACAAGCTACGATAACACAGCAACTGATCGTTGCCCTTTGTTTACATTCTTTCTCCCATTTCAGTCTACACAGCAGTGTTCCCCGCCAAAACAATTAAAGTTCTTTCTCTCCACAAGAATACCTGAAACAGTAGCAAATTACATATTCAGTCCTCCCTATATGCACTCTCCTACATTCCCACCCCATCTGTTTATCTCTCAGTTCACTTGCTGGGCATACTACCTTGCCTGCTGAAGGACAACTCGGAGCGTGCTGACCATTGCCTACAACCTTGGTCCCCGAATCTTTTATATACAGAATGTATAATGTTGCATGTTAGCATGAAAGGTATATTTAATAAGCTCTATCATTTCCAAGCCCATACCCCTTGCTGCTCTTGATACTATTTGCCTCAGTGTTTCCTTGCAATTAGTGGATGATTTAGCTGCATGAAATAAGAATTTGGACTAAAATGTTTAAAACATTTTCCTTGATTTATTAATTTTGAGGCCAGAAAGGACCATGAACTCATCCTGTCTAACCTCTTCTGTGTCACAGACTATAGCATTGCCCCATTCCCTATATACCGAGCCAAATAATTTCTGTTTGGCTGACACATATTTTCCAGAAAGGGATCCAGTTTCGATATGTACACTATCACTTTCTTGGGCAGTTTGTTTCAGCAGTTCATCACACTTACTGCTACAAATCCAAGCCTCATTGCTTGCTTAAATTTGCTTGGCTTACATTTCCACCCACTGATTCTCGTAATGCATTCATCTGATGCAAGACACTTCTTTTCTTGTTGTGAAGGTAATTATGCACTGTAATCCAGTCGTCTCATTTTGATAAGGGAAACAAAGCATATTCTCCGATCTACAAGCAGTTCTTATGTCTTTTCTCCCACCCTTTTTTAGACTTCTAGCACCCACAGCACTGTAACACACCGCTGCCATACAGTCAGCATTACAGTCGACTCGTATGTCCCTGCTAACCCATTCAAAGATGACTCTAATCCTCTTTCCCACCATCAGACTGAGTCCTGTGTCCAGTTGCTTCCCCACAATGATACCAAAGTCTTTTCAAGTACCACCCCTGGGATACAATTTCTAGTGCATCAATACAGGCACTGTTAGTGCATGACTTCAAATCCATCTCATCTGAAGAGGTCCCGCTCACTGAATTTGGGCTGTGCCACCTTCACAATTTATTTATCATTCCACCAACCTGAATTTCCTCCTTAATTTACTCAGCACTGTTTTACTAGGGATGTACTTGTCTCTTAATCATTAAGGACAATTTGGAGCCTGGCAGGCCTGTTATGGAGAACAGGATGACCATGAGCCAGCAATGTGCCCTTGTGGCCAAGAAGGTCAATGGCATCCTGGGGTGCATCAAGAGGAGTGTGGCAAGCAGGTTGTGGGAGGTTATCCTCCCCCTCTACTCTGCCCTGGTGAGGACGCATCTGGAGTACTGTGTCCAGTTCTGGGCTCCCCCGTTCAAGAAGGACAGGGAACTGCTGGAGAGGGTACAGCAGAGGGCTACAAAGATGATTAGGGGGCTGGAACATCTTTCTTATGAGGAAAGGCTGAGGGACTTGGGTCTTTTTAGTCTGGAGAAGAGAAGGCTCAGAGGGATGATCTCATCAATGCTTATAAATACTTAAAGGAAGGGTGCCGGGAGGATGGGACCAGTGCTTTTTTCAGTGGTGCCCAGCGACAGGACAAGAGGTAACAGGCACAAACTTGAACATAGGAAGTTCCATCTAAACATGAGGAGGAACTTCTTCACTTTGAGGGTGGCAGAGCACTGGAACAGTCTCTGACTCTGGAGACATTCCAAACCCACCTGGACGCCATCCTGTGCAACCTGCTCTAGGTGATCCTGCTCTGGCAGGGGGGTTGGGCTGGATGATCTCCAGAGGTCCCTTCCAACCCCGGTGATTCTGTGATTCTGTGATAACACTCATTTCTGCAGACTGACTCTAGAGCTTTCATTCAGAGCTGACAGCTACTTTTTGACATCTATCAGTTAGTCAGCTCTTAATCCACTCAGCAGTCACTCAATAGCTATTGTACAGCACTCATTTTTTCTAAGTGCTTAAACAGAGAAGGCAAACAAGTGTATTTGAATGCTGAAAAAATAGACTTAGAGCCTAAATCCTGCAGTGTTAAATAGCCTAATCCCCACTGGTGCCTAAACACTTATAAGCACAGAGACTTATGTTTTAGGTCTGCAGTTATGAAACCTCATGCTTTGTGTATTTTTCTGTTGATATTGCTTTCTCTTATCTATGAAAGACAAAACTTAAGACATCACGGCAGTTGGATGGACCACGTATTTTCTTTTCTAGTCACACACACACAGACCTTTCCTTTTGTTTCTTTGCATCTCCACAGGTAACTACTATTTTTCAAAAATAATTGGCAGAGGCAGTGTAAATCTGTTCTATAATACTTGTAATATCATTGGGTGCAGATTATGCAGCTTTGGTGACTTTCATCCATATATTCAAATATCCTAAGTATTCCCTCATCTGTTTCTATCAATAGGATTTATTTATTTGTGTCACAGTGTTTCTTTCTTGTTAATTGCTTCAAGTTATTTTATGTAATTAAAGACAGATGGTAAAGCAAAGTTCAGTATCTCATCCATTTGTTAATCAGTGGCTTATGCAGCTCTATAAATGTAGCAGGGATGTTATGATTTTGTGTTTTTGTGTGCTGTGCTTTAAATTAAATACTGGGACCAATTCCTAGTTATGCTGAAGCCAATGACAAAAACTGCCATTGACCAGGATCTCGCAGTGGGAGACCGTCGATGGGGAGAGCTGCGAGCCAGCTCAGTGTGGTGTTTATGCTTTACAGAGGCACACAGCTCGCCCGCTCTTAGGCCAAGGTCTTACCATGGACCTTTGCATCAACAGCTTCCACCGTGTGTCAGTGGGAAATGAGTGGCCAGGTGAGGCCGTTAACAAAGACATGTGTTCTCCTGACTCTGTGGGAACCCATCTCTGGTCTCAGCATTCTTTGGGTTTATTCTATTTTGGGGGAATTAATTTTTTTTTTTCCATATGCAAGGGAGCAAAACATCTGTTTTCATTAAGGACATCTTGTTCTTCAGATTAGAGAAAATCACCAAGAAAGGGAGAACAAATAAAAGTCTCCAGAGGAGAAAGAGGCCCACCACGTGCTCCCCCTGGGTAGCCATCTTGAACTGATTCACAGCCTTGCCGGCAGCCGGCAGCCTGCGAGCAGCCCCGGCCATCCCGGCTCCCTCCCTCCTGCATAGTCCACACCCCACTCGCTTCATACCCAACCTCTTCATGGGCTTCTCTTCCCCCAGCTATTTTATTCCTCCAGACCTGTCTGTAGAGTGCTCTCCTCGCTCTGAAATCCATCGGCAGGCTGTAGTGTACTGGATTATTTTGATGCCCTTATCTTTTTTCTTTCGTAAAGAAAAGATTAACGGCGTTCTTGCTGGTTTGCCTGTCTGCCTCCTTTGCTCACACACTGCCAAGAGGAGCGAGCATACCCTTCCCACGGCCATCAGTGGCAGCGATGGGTTTCAGACCAACTTGCTACTCATCTGCTTGCTCCCATCTTTCAGTCCAACAAGCAATTTGGCTTTATCTGTTTTGACTCAGTACTGGCCTGCTCCTATTGTTTCTCACATTCTTGCGTTTCCACCAGAGTATGTGACTGACAGAAATGCAGTTCCTCAATTAGACTTCAAGGAGTGTGCTGGGAATCGCAAGTCAGCCTAAGGATTTATGTGCTACACCAGATTATCGTAACTGACACAATAATTCCAGCAAGCAAGTTTGGAAATACCAGAATCTCCCCCATCCCCTCTCCACCCCACCCCCACCTCCCCTTCCTTGGGAAGTCCAAATTAGAGAGAACAAGGATTTCTCATCGCTACCGTGAGTCATGCTCACACTGAGCACATGGCTGGTGAGGTCAGCGACAAGGGTTACCGGGCTTGGACTATAGAAAAAATGGATTCTGCTAAATGACAGCACAGTTAGAGCAACACAAAAGAAGAAGAGGAATGCAGAAGGCCCCTAAACCACAGCCAGGAGGGAAGTGGAGACAGACTCATGCTTCTCGGAAGAATGAGCAGACAGGTGGCATGGGACACTTTGCTCTTTTATTCACCTAACCTTTTGGCCCTTAACATAAGATTTTATTTTCCCCCCCATGAATGTTCACAAAAACAATAAATTCATCTATTTTACTCAGCCTAGGGTGGGATTTTTAAAAGCGTTAGCACCACTTCTCATTCTCAGGAACACACAGTGAGGCATGTTTGAAAATAAATGGGTAATTCCTGCCAAGTAGGTACCATACATAATCCCTATTTAAAATGCAGATATTCAACTTTAAGCACATGCTTAAGTCCCGATAAAGACCATGCAATTTAAACAAATTGTAATTCAGCATGTTCTTGGTTGACTGCTTGAATCACGTCACAACCGATGAAGGATTACCCACACCAGCAGTCCAGCAGTGGATTGTAGGATGGTACTTGGGTTGCTGAGTCTACTACAACAGGTGTTTTTTTCCCTTTTTTTTTTTTTTTTTCCCCTGTAAAGCAAGTTTAATCCTTCAGGAAACCAGCTGTATTTGGCACCTATTGTAAGAAATGACAGTTGAAAATTCCAAACTACTTTAACCATGGAGAAAAAGAATCTTCTAATGCTGATGTTGAAACACAGCTTTCAGTTTTAAAGGTTGATTGTTCTTGTTCTTTTTTTTTTTTTTAATTGTTAAATGCTAAAGCAGCGAGCAGACACACTTTACAGTCTATTGCATCGGGCTCTTTTTCAGTAGGTTGGCTCCTGCTAACAGCAGGTTCAGAACTTCCAGTTCTAATTAAAAACTTTATTTTAAAGACACATTTCACAGTTTATTCATGGCACCCTGGGAAATTTAAATTGCTGGATTGAGCAAATGGATACAGTTTGTTTTCTGTTGATTCCCAAGGAATGGCCTTAACTAATTTTTTCAGCAATTCATGATTCTTCTACTATGCCTGTTGAAATCAATTTCTTCTTTTGGACCAGTCACCTAGAGTGGACTCCCTGAGTTGTGTCTATTTCTTTGACCAGGGTTTAACTGCATTCTATTTTCCTTTGTAATATTGTATTGCATCAGTTTAAAAATGGCCAAAGATTATTCTCGCCTCAAGAATTTCAGTGACAAATCCTTTTAGTAGTCCCAGTTGTAACGGACAGACAATTACCATCATAAACTCTGCATAAGTAGCATTGTGAAATCTGTGATTTATAAGCATATTCCATAGCAAAAAATATTTTGATAACCCATGCTTCTCCCTACTGTGGCCAGCTCTCTGTCTCAGAAAGAAAACATGAGTGAAATAGTTTTCTGTCTTCTAGATTTAGTGGGAACATAGCACCTTCAACAGCAAAGTCCTTTATGAGCACCAGCTCTAGAAACGCCACAGAGTGGGTGGCTAAATTTTCCTTTGGGCTATTTCTCTGCCACCTAAGGCACACACTGAATGGGGTTTCAAAGGAGCAAAATGTAGCCTAACCTTTTGACTCATTATGTGTTTACAATTATTAATCAAATGCAGAGTATGCAGTATACTACTATAACTAGCACCTGTTATCTTGTATCCTCTATAAGCTTTTCAGATTAAAAAAATAGATTGGGTATTCTATTAATAGATGAAATATTAGATTATATGTTTATTTTATTATTTGGTTATACAAGGTTAAAGAAATAGATAGTTTTACCTGACCTTCTCAGTATGCTGATTATTAGCTATTGTAGGGCGCGTTACCAGCAGCAAGTCTTCTGGATAACATGTACACTGACAGTATCACTTCAGAAAAAAATCATTACAGTTCATTAGAGCCCTATCTGCATTCTCACAATGATATAAATACACCTCAGATGCTTAGTGAAGTCAGATGTTTGCATTTGCCAGCAGGTTTTAAAGCATGACATAGCCTAGCGATTCCTAAAGAATTTCAGACTACAGACAACATCTTCATAAATTTTGTCGTTGAGACTCACCCCTGCTTTCTGATCACACAGGCCACCTCCTGGTTTTGGTGACTGAATAACAGCCCTGAGGCAAGTACAACTGTTAACATTTAAAAGTGCTAGCTGGGAAATATTTAGTACATTTTTAGCTACTTGTAACACCATTAAGCTGTTGGAGGGGAAAAAAAAAAAAAAAGTGATCCTATCTGACCTGCCAGCTCCTCTACAGACCTGCAGCAGACACTCCCCAGGCCTTTGGTGGTCCACAGACCACAGTTTGAAATCCACTGCAATATAGAAACGACCTAATACTTAGAGCAGCTGTAAGTTCTTCACACCTGTATTTTTTTTTTTTTACAGTAAGAGACAGATCTGGCTTCAACTGCATGATAAAGAAAGACATATAATTTTGTCTAAGAGACATTTAACTAAACCACCAATATATTCTCTTAATTCAAAGCAGGAATAAGGGGAACATCTCCAAATCCAAAGAATGTATTATATCATCAACTTCTTGTTTTTAAGTGGTTCCAAATCATCACAAAGATTGTGTAAGAGCAGCTGATTCCCAATATAGATATCCTTTTCTTGGGCACTAAGTCATGCCAAGACCCTGGCTGAAATTTTACAAGGAGCGTCTCAGATGATTGTACTTTAAATAATAGTTATTAGTCATAAGGATTGGCTACCTTTCTTTTCTTTGAAAAGAAGCTATAAATGTACCATCATTTATTCATTTCTGAAATCATCACGTTGTCCTCCAAAAGAGTTGGGTTAAATCTGTAAAATTTAGGAGCATATGTTGTGGGGCATGTGTTTAGAATGCCCCTATTCCTAAATTCAAGTTTAAGAGTATATGTCCCACCAGCTGTAAATTCTATGAAAAGTGTGTTCAACCAGCAGCAAGCACTTGAATCTTTTCTGCAAATTACTGAAGGTGGGATTCCCCCTTCATTTATTTAAAACAACTACTATTTTGAATAAAAATAATCCGATAATTACTTTTAGTCTTGCATCGGTGTAGCAGTTCCAAGGTCCAGCCATTAACTAGGACTCCAAGTTAGTAAGTGCTGTATGGACAGAGAGGAAGAAAATTTTCCTTACCCCAAAGGGTTTGTAATGTAAACTCCTAATTTAAAATTCATTAATTTTACACATCACCTTACATAACAATCACAATGCCATAAAAGAGTGAACACATGCTTGTAATTAAAGCCATGGCAGTCTCATCCCATTGTATGAAAAATAGCTCTATCATAATGGTCCTGAGTTCATGCCAGAATAGCAGCTAATCATGGGAGAAAGATGATCTAACACTTACAGAACATGAAAATAGAAATGAAAAGTTCTGGTTCCAGCCTATTTTCTCTAGACTTGCTGGGTGATCTTGTGCGTGCTACTTAAGCTTTCAGTCCCTCAATTTACCCATCTGCAGAACAGCAATAATAGTATTTATTTGACTCAGAAAAGTTTTGTAAGAATAAATCCATAAATCATTAAGTCTCTTACGTAGTCTTAACAAGCTTTCTATGCAGCACCCGTCATAGATACTCTTAAGAAGCAGGCATGGACTACTGATTTTAGCCCCATAATACCTCTAAAAATTAGAGTTCAGGGATTATGTGGCAGGAGCAAAAAGATCCATCATGGTGAAACCATTTCTATTCCTGTGCTGTTTATATTTCATCTCTAATATGCAATAAGGATAAAGTTAATCAAGTGCATTTTGTAATTTCTTGCTTTATAACAGTTTAGCAAATATACATATATTCAGAAAGTCAGACCAAGATTGTCTACATAAGATTTGTGGAGCAACTCCTTTCATTCTTAATCCGTATATTGCTTTCATAAGAGACATCAAATTATTTGTAAATTAACAGGGTCACAACAATATCGCACAAGGAGAGAAATTCTGGTAAATGCTACTGTGGGTGACTTTTCATCTGAAAAGAATGCAGGAATAATGCTCAGTAGTCACAGCATCACTGTGTGCTTGTACCTAGCAATGGAAATGCTGATACCGGATCATCAAGGTCAGTAGTCCCATTCATTGACAAAACCATTCATGATACGAGAATGAATGAAGTGTCTTGAAAGTTAGCGGTCTCTGATTCTCTGAGCAAGTTTCACAGTTCAGGACAGAGCCAGTCTATCAGTGGCATACTTTCAGCATGTAATCATCTGTAAAGTCACGTCCTAACGGATATAATGAGGTCCCATTCATTATTTGCCAAAGAAGTGCAGCAATTTAAGCCCTACTCTCCTCTGTTGGAAAATTAAGTGTTTGAAATTTGGACCTGATCTTACCTTCAGTGAAGTCAATGATAAGACACCACCTGATTTCAGGGGAGCAGCCATGGACTTTTGGTAACACAGAGGTCACGTTAAATTCACTTATCCCTCTCTCACAGAGTGGAAAGCAGGTCATGGGTCTGATGTTTGCAGCAATAATGAGGAGGCTTTAGAAACTAAATGGGATGTAGCTGATGATTTTAGCACAAATTGAACTGAAGTACTAATGACTTACCAAGCAGTAGTCTTATCTGTTGCACAACCAGCACATGATGATGTCCAGAAATAGTGTAACATCATACTTTGCTAAAAGGTTCAAGGGCTGATACTCCATTCACGCAAACCAACATAAATCAGGAGGCAACTTCACTAAAGTAATTGAATTACATAAGACTAAAATTAGTAAGGGGACAATTAGGCCTAAACAGGACCTCCCCAAGCAGTGAAAGGGAAGGTGTCACCTGTCCCCAGCCCCGTCCATCTGAGATGAGCCCAGCCCCGACCAGCTGTGTTTGCGGAGAGCCCAGTGCCGGCGGGGACCACAGCAGCCCTCCTGTCACATACCCCACAGCAGCTTTGCTCGGGGCGAAAAAAGCGGGAGGGCTGGGATCAGAGACAAACCCTGCAGATGAGGCCACCCCAAAGGAAGCCACAGGGGAGATCAGGTCCTTGAATTTTACTGGGACGCCAACTCACCTTGGTCAGTCCCAGGCCAAGGTACAGGGCTGCTGTGAGTCAGTTTGCCTCACCAAGCAGCTGACATAGAGGTTGCCGTGAATATCCTGGAGATATCATCTCCTTTTGACACTCGTCCTCTCTCCCTGACAAACACAGCCGCTCTCAGCAGAGAGGCATTGGCTGCTTCTGGCATCGGCTCCTAATTCTCTGTATTCAGTGCAGGGTATTGAGACAAGTTTTTCTGCAGTGTGTTACCACAGATTACTCATACACATTGTTTAACCTTTGGTGAAAATGCAAATTTCTCAGTCCAGTATCAGCTCCACTCCTTAGGTGTGTTGCATTCCCCTCTATGGCGCTTGGCGAAATGTGCAGCATGTGCACTGCCCTGCCATATCCCCCTTATTGCCCACCGAGCTCCTGTTACGAGGTCCTCTCCAGGACGTCATCTGACAGCAAGTCAGGGAGACCTGGTCTAACACCAGGAACTGAAAATTGATGTTTGAGCCAGACTCTGAGGCCGACAGAGCCATGTCTTACCCTATTTAATGAGTGCTTCTACCTTCTGAGCTTAGAGAGACGAAAAGTATCGTCATCCAGCCCTTTTATATCTTTTTACACAAAGCTTGTTCTATTGAGACAGCCACAGTATTTCAGAACCAGTAGCACATTCAGCAGAAGACCCTTAACTCACTCGTCCTTTTATACATAGCAAACACTGGTACTTCTATAGCTGTGGTCATCCTCTTTTATGTACAAAAATCTAAAACTAAAGATGAATGGTTCCTCTGCAAAAATTTAGCATTCATTGTAGTGAACAACTCTGGTTTGTAAAGCTAAGGGGTCTTTTACATTGTGAATAAACTGGTCATTAGTGTTACATCTTTAAGTAGCATTTTAGCTATTTTATAACTATCTGCAAATCAGGATCTTAAATGGCTCAGAGCAATTAACTAAATAGAAGATTTAAACTAAATCAATGCTCAACAGAACTGCAGGCTTATTTTTGAATGCTGAACCACACTGCAGAAAGCTTTGTTAGAAAGCAAAGAGAATGCTATTTTTCAGCTAGAACACGTGTGCGTGTATAAAAGCAAAACATTATTCACAGCAAAAGTTGCAGATGAAATACAACACTGTGAACACTGAAAATCTCATATAGTACTTTAGATTAGAAACAATAAACTTTGCATTTTTTTATAATACCTTACACCTGAGAAGCTTTAAATACATTACAATAATTAAGCTTGATAACATCACTGTGATATATGTCTCCATTTACAGATGGGTAAACTGAGATTGAAAGCGGTTCTTTGTGCCAATTTGTGCCTTACCCAATCAATCAAAGAACAAAACAGCGCAGAACTTATGATGTCCTGGCTTCCACTTCACTGGTCAAACTTTTACCAGATCATGTCTCATGCCAAGAGGACCTCATGCTAACAACCTCATTGTATTTGAGAGTAGGACCCAGAGCTTTCAACTCCATTATTGCAGTAACACTTCATCGCTTGTATTCGTGCCTATTAGTTTAGCATATACAATTATTTTTACAGCCAAATAAAATAAGTTCAGGAATTCAGATATTTTTATTTTAATTATTAATCGTATTATTTCCCAAGCACCTCAATTAAAATACCATTGAAAATCTTTCTCTCATTTGTCAAAAGTCCCAGTAAGTTTATAGCCCTTTTATGTGGTACTGGGTTATTTACTCTTCATTTTCTACATGGAGCAAGCCCTGACTAGTAACTAGATGGCAGACATGACATGTCCAAATCCCAGAAACCTGCTCGTTTGACTTCATTGGTCTGTTGAGGGTTTGGCTTTTTTCCTGATCTTGCACATGTTAGCTCCATCTTTCTGCGAATGCATCAGCCAGCCTGCCTGAGCTAGTCACAGACAGGATTAGTAAAATTAGGCATCCGCAGATGTTAGGCTACCAAAAATGAATGCCAATGCTGTGAAAGTATTTCAGGGGCTTTCATTCTGTGAGGGTCTGTGGGATTTGCCAAGGTGGAGAGCCTTCTGCCCCTGCTCCAGTGCAGAAGCTGCCTTTTAAGACTCTTCTGTTTTCTCAGAGCAGCTGGGGCAGTTTCTGAGCCAAGACCAGGGCTGAAGCTCAGCTGGGAGGTGGCAGGATATCAGCAGAGGCCAGGTGTTGGGATATTCCTGCACGATAACTTATCTGCATGAAAAGAAATTACAGGATTTATAAGAGTTAGCAGCAGCGTGGCTAATGAGGACAGAGCAGCCTAATCCGTGGAAGTGTTGAGCAACCACAACTCCCATTTACTTCAGCACTGTTGTAGATCAGACCCTCAGGGTTATTTGCTTTTTGGAATAAGCCAGTTGTGGTCTACATCAGCCCGTCCTCTTGGCAGTAAAGGCCCAAGCCACTCCTTGCTGGCTTCGACCAGCCGTGATCAGCATGGCTCCTGATCACAGACCATGTCACACGGTTATTTTTAGCATATCAGATACGGAGAAAGACTAAGGACCTGGTTTTTGCAAAGTGATTGAAATGCCTGTTTCCTCTCGCTCTAAGCATTTCCCTCTCCAGCATCAGTAGACTGTTGTTTTTGACAAACTACGACTCCCCATCTTGCCACTGGGCAGGCTGTGCTTGGGAGAAAAGAATCAGTTAGATTATAAAAGCTTTAGAGGATTTGTTTATTTTATCACTTCGTTTATCTTTTCAGTGTTATTGTTCTGTCAAGTAATCGAGAGATGAAGAAGGGCTACATCGCAATTACACTTTGCTTTGGCTCACACAAACCAAGAAAGATGGGTGAATGGTGGCTGTCATGCGCTGCACCCATTCCCACTGCTGCTCCTTGGAAGGAGCCTTTGTTCATTTTTCCTCATTTCTGGCTACTCAACAGGAAGGGCCAAAGAAGTGGGAATGTTATTTGAGGTGCTCTTCTGCGTTGTTTTCTCTTTTGCGTCAGTAGGAAAGAAAAGTAACTAAGCAACACAATATAGGGTTTTTTTCCCACTGACTTACAAAATGCTAGGGTAGGGTTTTTTTCCCCAGACTTTCCTACACCCTATATCACTGTCATTGATTTATCTGTTTCACTGTGTGAAAAGCTCATCCCCTACTAGCCTGATTTGCTGAGATATCATGTACTGCACTATTCATACACTCTCTCAAAAAATTTATTTGCAGGGCTTTCATAAGGTGAGAAAATAACCTGGCTAAGACCCTTGTAACTGTCTGTAAGACAGCTGTAACTGTAATTTAAAAAAAAAAAA
>VYXH01010792.1:69736-108803 GCA_013397275.1 Burhinus bistriatus
AAAAAAAAAAAAAAAAGAATTAGCAGAGCCTGAAGAACTAAGCCAAGAAAGGAAGGGTTTATAGTTCCAAAAACCATTGGATGAAGTTTTGCACGTAGACTCATTAATAGACATTACAGAAGAAAAGGTTCATTCCCCCCTGGCTTAGATGCATGACCTGTTAAGACATATATGTATCAATAATATTTGCCAAGGATAGCTAAATTTGAAGACCATAATTTGCTTGTTTTTAATGGATGTTAAATATTAGTTATTTGTCAAAAGTACAACCTGCTTTTAGAAAACAGATACAGGGTTAATGCTGTGAAATGGTCTCTTTCAACTCCACAAGAGCAGAAAACCAGGCCTGCGTAAAGCATCTCCCCTTTCTCTTCCCATGCTTTGTAGAAGATGATCCGAGCATCCTCAGAGTGAGGGAGAGTGAAGCCTGGAGATGAGATGGCCGAGGTTCCTCATGGAGCCCCTGGGCGTACAAGGGCCATGATGAGGAGCAAGGCGGGCCAGCACACATACCCACTGCAGGTCCCCCAGGGGAAACTTTTCCCACCTCAGCCTTCCCAGGGCTCCCAAGCCACAGGGAGCCCTCCCACACCACCCCCCTCAAAGCCTCCCAGCACCTTTCACTTTATATCAAGAGAAACAGGAGTGGGAGAAAAAAAGAGCGATGGAGCTTAGTGAAGGCATCTCATGGTTATGGTCATGGGGTTGTTGAGTTTGCACATGGGGTCGCACATCACATTGCAATGGCATCTCCTGCTCTGTGACCATTTTCTAGTCTCTTGACTAAGAGAGAGAATCTCCACCGCAGACATATCCCTGTATCTGAGATAACGTTACTGGCTAGAAGTGGACAGAGCACGGCCAAACAGGGCATTCCAGACACTAGGGGCTGCTCAGTGTTTTCAGGCTTAGCAAATATAAGGATTCTATATGATTTTGCCATTATTCTGGGGATTTAAAATCTTTGCCACTAGCGCTTTTTTTTTAATTTTTTCTTTTTTTTCTTTTAACCAAAGCACTGTCATACTGCGCCTCTGCCTTCCAGTTAGTCAGCGAATGATTGCTTGCATTGCATTCAGGATCTCACAAAACACTAAGACTACTTTGGTTTTCATTAGCACTAGATAGGAAAAATAAACAGGCTGGGCTCATGGTTTATAATTGCATATGTAATTACCATTTTAAGGCCACTATTAGCAATACAAATTAGCTCACTGCCCTTTATATCATCTCTGCAGTGTCTCTCAGAGTGCACGTAAGCCATCTCATTTTTGTCCATCAGGCAGCCAGATTCTAATCTTGGATGTGCCAAAAACAGTGTGTTGGACCTCTACAAATGATCTGCTCCGCTTGCAAACACAGTGATCAATATTTGGAGCCATACCTTGGCATTCACCATGAAGTTGGAAGCAGAACCTGTCCAGGCCAACTTTGGGGCCAAATCCAGCTGGTGACCATTGTGTATCAGAGCAACTTTTTGTAGAGTTACTCCTGGTTTGCTCTGTTTTCAGCATCTCAAAGAATCCATGGGAAGAGGTCTGTTGACACCAGGAAGGCAGAGTTTGCACTCAACATGACCAGTTTCTTCCATATAAGTAGCAGGGAAGATGAGGAGCATATTGTCAATAAAACACAGAGGTTATTTGCAATTCAACATCTAAAAGCTGCCATAAAGTAGTGAATAGCAATGAATAAGTCCAAAGCCATTCTACTGTTTTGGTTACTACTTTATTCTCCCAGAGCTCATATTTTCAAAGGGACAAAGCAGAGACACTCAGAGGAGAGGAAGTCCAATTCTAAGAAGCTGTAAAAAGAAATGCATGACCACAGGTCAGGGAATAAGTTTATGTCTCACATGTTTTCTGACCCTATGAAAAGCAGCTCTAAACTGTTGCTCTCCTTGATTTTAGCAGAGGCTGAAGAAGACTCCATAGTTTACAAAATAGGGGGTGCACGTGAATCCTGAAAAAGTATATCCATAACAAAATCTTGATCACTGAGGCCAGAAGGACCCCTTGCCTACCCCTCTGTCTGTGGCAGGATTGATTTAATTATTCTCTAACTGTTCCTGTAGATGGGTGTCTGGCCTCGAGTAACTCCAACGACAGTGATTGTCCAACGGCTCTTGGCAGCTTATCCAACTGCTGAACAGTTCTTCTACAGTTTTGCCTAATATTTAACCTAAAACTTCCCTTCTGCTTCAGCCAATTATTATTTGTCCCATCCTTGTTGACTAATGAGAATAATTGATCCTTGTCCTCTTTATAACATTCCTTTATGTCTCCCGTTATTATGTTCCCCACACTCTTCTTTTGCCTTTAGGCTAAAGGTGCCAAGTTATCTTAACCTTTCCTCTTAGATCTGGATGCCAAACTTCTTACCATCTTTCTTCCACTCCTCTAAATTCTTCAATTTGTCCACGTTTTTTCATACAGAATTGAATGCAGTTACTCCAGTTATGCTTTAACCACTGCCAAGCAGAGCGCAATAATTACTTCAGTAACCTTACTGACCCCATCTAATAACAAAGGCAAAATGCAGCATGTAATTAAAATCTAAAAAAATAACTATTTTTAAAAGCTAATTGCCTTAACAATCAGAACATTCTACAGCTCAGAGAACACACACTAAAGAATTTAAAGGTTATTGTTCATTCAAAACATCTTTTTCAATTATATTCCGTATATTGTATTCTGGGCTATGTGCAGTTTTACTCCTATTAGGAACGGTCTGTACTGCATCTCTCACACTCCCTCCCCCTCTTTTTATTTCCTGCAGATTTAACTCCTAAGGGCTCCATGGGGCCCTGTCTACACTAGGGATATTCGCTAAGGATTTCCCACTGCTGTGAGCACTTCTCCAGCTCCACCAGTATGGCACAGCAGAGAACTCCCATTCATGCTTTTAATCCTTTAGGCTGTTCCTACATCTTCCAGCCTCACTAACGTCAGTGGAGCAGAGCCAACAGTGAGGCATTTTTAGAAAGTTTCCTTCACAGGGACAAAGTTTTCATCTCCTTTGCCAAGTCCGTGGTGCCCTACCTTGATCAATCCCCTTCTCTCTGTTGGTTGGCTCGTCTCTTAAAAGCTCCTCTGTCCTCTTCATGTTCATCAACACCATATATGCCCACCACAATTTGTAACTGCACATACTCCTGCCTTTCCATTGCTATGTGTTCAGGAATGGAACTCCTTGTCACAACCCAGCACAAGTAATTCAACATTGCTATCATTCGGCTGACAACAGCCGTTCTTGGAAAATGGTTACGTGAATTTCTGGAATCCCCAAAAATAAACAAGTTTGGCTCCATTAACAGGAATAGCAAACTCAGACTGCAAACCCACTTAACTAAGCAGAGGCATTTAATTAAATTGTTTTTCTGTTACACAGATAAGCAGAGATATGACTGTTGTTAGTAGATGTAATAGTTTCTATTCTTGTTGCTCCATAACACCTTAATTAAATTACAATTGTTCTGTTGGAAAACACGTCTGTGAACACCTCCAGGTAGAAAACACTGGAAAATATTCCTAGCAAAATAAAAATCACATTAGTAGTGTAATATTGCCTGGTACATAGGACAAAAAGGAATTGGCTTAAGTTTGCAACAGGAAAGATTAGGGTAGGTATAGCGTCTGAGGAAGGAGTGGAGTTTCCCATGCTGGATTATCTTCTAGTACAATTTAAATGAACAGCTGACAGGAATGATACAAACATAATCGGTCCTACCTTGATCCACACTGATGACTGAGAACCGGTTGAGGAGCCTTTCACCTCTGTTTTTCTATGACTGTACTTTGCTTTAAATTTCTAAAGAATGAAGTAGACTCCTGTTCTCATTTACATTCATCTGAGCCTCTTAGATTCTATAAAGGTTGCATATTTACAAATGAGATCAGAATTTGGCTTCCTATAATAACACATTGCAACATGCCAGCAATTGCTCCATAACAACGAAAGAGCAAAGTACCTTGTTATATAGGTCTTGTCCCTTAACCGATGCATGCAAGGCAAGCAGTGCTTTTTATAGCGAGACCTCATCCAAGTGTGTGTGTAAAACCTTCTCGTATAGCTAAGTAAAGTAACACCTCCACACATCCTCCACCTAGAGAAGAGGTAGATCTGGAGAACTGCATGAAATCAAACAGAAATACCCCGTGCAAATTTATAGCACAATCAGGCATTGGTTGGAGCCCAGGCAAACACGAACTTACAAGACCTAGTATGTTTGCATGGTTCTTTGGTAGTTAGGTATTTTCTTCTTTCTTTCTTTATTACAATGTTCTGGATAGAGTTTAAATTTAATAGCTTAGTATTTGGTTTTTTCCACTTACCTTGAAATAAGATTTGCACACGTTTTTGTAACTAGATTAAAAAGCTGCCAAGTGGCTTTTTAAACAATTCTCAATGCTTGCAGAAGAGTTGTTCATGGCCTCTTGCATACAAGTACTTCCCTGGAGCCATATTAGGAACTGATCCCCTGTCCCGCACAAATACAGCTTTACCCTCTTTGTTCAGAAGCAGAAAGGCAGTTCTGCTTAAAACATGCCAAGACACAAAATCCCCGCTGGATTCCACTAGCAAATTCTGCAATAAGACTCAATTTAAAGCCTATTTAGGACAGTTAAAGGCTTGCCATCGACTCAGTGAGTTTTGGGACAGGCCCTTAAAATGGAGGTCTTAAGGACAGGAAAGCCTCTATATACACGATAGTTCTTAGGGAAATCACTGAGGTCAGCAGAGGCTGATTGACTTCAGCAGATCACTGAGGTCAGCAGATGCTCAGCAGGACAAGAATTTTGTGCTGATCCAAAGCTACCAGAGGAATAAGTAAGAAGGTGGGAAGACTGAAGCGAGTGTGTGTGTGTGTGTGTGTCCCCACGTGTCATTCACCGGCAGGCTGACAGCGCTGCAGCGACTGGAAAAGCCAACCAGACATCCCTACTCAGCCACGCTGTGCGTTGTAAGTGACTAAAGAGGTCAGCACTCCCACATCGTGCAGAAATGGTTGCATGATGTGGTTTCTATTTTTAAAATAAATTTGAGATTCCATCCCCTGATTCACACAAAAGCTAACAAAATATGGTGGTTTTTTAATGATGTACAAATCAATATTATAAAAAAAAAAAAATTAAGTAAATATTTCTCTTGGCAACAAAATATAAAATATCTCATTCTTGTAACATGCAAGTTTTATATTTACGCAGTGTAGTGTCCCACATTACCATAATATGGTAGTAGCATGAAACACTTTTAGCCGCGATGTCTTAAACAAAGCTTGAGTTACTGTCCGCAGTGCCCTTAAGCTATATGTCATGGTCTTCACAAGACTGAAACAAAACACATAGAGCAGCAAGCAGTAACCACTTTAAGGTTTAATGCTTATAAACACAGAAGGTTTAACACTTGGCAAGCCAAAATTCCCCTATGACCTGAACACATGCAGATCGTGACCTGAGAATTAAGCGCTGTGTTAAGCAGTCAAGCTGTCTCCCTAAAGAAAAGACAAAAATAGCAAAAGACTAGCTGAGCCATTGGGCCGGCATATGTCAGGTGCGTCCAAGCCCAACTCAGAGTCGATCTGTAGCCATGCGGGGCCAAGCCTGACCTAGCCCAGCCTTTCCAGGCAGGGCTTCCTAAGAAGAAGGATTTTCAGAAGCACTCGACACCCGTTGTCCCCACTGACCCCCAGGGAACAGGAACAGTTAAGCTATTGTGCAACCAAAAAACACCACAAGAGAGAAAATTTCATTTTGTCTCCATCCAGAAACAGAAAGCTTCTGGTGTTAGATGGAGGGAGAGAGACTAAGTTAAATTACTTTCCCCTGTGTATTCCTAGCCACGAAGATGCCCTCTTGCTCTCCCTGTCCCCCTCCAAGGGTTCCTACCAAAAGCAGGTGCCACAATCCTGAAAAGCCTGGTGACAGGGAGGAAAGAGAGGGAAGAGGGGAAATTAAAATGTGAAACAAAGGTTTTGAACTAAATGTTTAAAGATAGATAGGTAGGTCTTTGTTTCGAGAAAGGTCTGCAAGGCAGAGAAGTTGGTTTGGGAAAGACGAAGGTCAGCAGAGTAACAGCTCCAAACATCAGAGATGAAGAGGAGGCATGCAGGGAGAAGAGGGGAGTGTGAAACAGCTGCCTGGGGGAGCTTAAAAGGGCTGCTCAGCATGCTCAAAACACTCTAATTTTGCCATAGTAGATCTGCTTGTGCCAAATTCCCACACAGAAAAATCTCAAGGACATGAGACCGACCCATGTATCACGGGTTTACTTCTCTTGCTTTCTTCACTGCAGGCTGTGTTTAGCTTGTAAATACACAAGCTTTCTGTTCTCAAGTATTTATTGTATTCCTTACAAGATATTTTTAAAAGTTGATCAATATGAAGCTTAGCCGTGAAGTTACTATACAATTCCTGCTGGATTAAAATTGGACATTCCTCCATTTATTGGTAAATTGCCAAATGCTGTTACAAGGAACACTTAACTGTAATGAACTTTTATTCAGGGTCCCAAGGTGCTCATTACAAAGACACGTATATATATATATATATATATATATGTTAAATTAGGCAACAGAAGACTTGCTCAAAAAGCAGAATTTCCAATCTGGAGGGAATCTTGTTATTTCAACTTTCATTTCCGTCCTAAAACAGGCCAAGAAATCAAAATATCAATGAAATAAATTGATGGAACTCAAAGATCAGAATAATTTAGGTTTGGAAATGTCTATAGAAAAAATGCTGATGCTTCCAACTGAAAATATTATGGTCCCAGGCTGAAAAGTTCTGGAATATGATCCTATCCTCCTCACATGGATAGGAATCAAGAATAATTCTGCTAGAAATCCATGAAGTTACACTGGTGGAAGCCTTGACACGGGTAATAAAAATACCCAGAATTATAAGCATTTTATAAAGCCAAGTGCTTTGGAAAGCTTTACGCTTTCAAGCTTCAGGGCATAAAGCAACCTAGGAGTTAGGAGGAAAACTTCATGGCTCATCCCCACTGCTGTGATGGTGGAGGCCAGGCGGTCACGCAGCCTCACCAGGGCGGTGGGGAGCATGGCTGATGGCTGCTCAGGCTAAATGCAGGAACATCTATATTCTCTTTTGTTTAGCAAAAGCTGGAATTACGGCCCACACTGCACACGGGCTAGTGCATACAGCATGGGAATGGCAGGGTCCAAGCTGTCTGCTGGGCTTTCCAAGCGGCTGATAGACCCAGGGAGGAGGCAGCAGCCTGCTCTGCAGTGGGAAATCCTGGCTGTCAGAAGCAGCCAGGCAGGCTCTGGCAACATGCTCCCGAGGAAAGCGGAGACAAACTGTCTGCCCAGCATGCTGAACGCAGAAGTCTTAGACCTGTGAGCAAAGAAACTCTCTTTGGACGCTTGACTCCTCTCCAGGGTTCAGGAAACAAGAATTTAGATATATTCATTGTGAGGGATGCAAGGTGTCACCGAAGAAACATGCCATTCTATTATCAACTGCTCCTTTTACTGAAGACAACTCAAAACAACTCCTCCTGTTTGTTTTTTTTTCTGTTTGTTTTTTTTAAACAAAACTCTTTCAAAAGGCCGTAGCCTTCAGGCCACAAGCTAATCTTTAACCACCCGCTTAATTTTTCTGAGCAAGCTGGCACCGACCATTGTTGGAAGTGGTCACCTTGTAGAAAAACAACATGGACATTCCCCTGCGAAGCTGATTCTGCAGAGTACCCGGGGATGGCTCAAGCTCTGGAAAAGGCAGATGGCTCTCTGCATCACCAGAGAGCCACTGCCAGCAAAATTGCCAGCTGACTTCTGATGAAAAACAGAAGTTGGGGCTGAGTGCTACTGCCATCTCTTCCAAGGGTGAAGGCAGGTGTGTAAGGACATTTCTGCCTGATTTCCACCATCCACTCTGAAGATGGTCCCCATCTCTGAGCAGCAGAATTACAATGATGGGAAACTGTGGTCTGGTCACCATCAGGCTTCAAATCTAGTGTGCAATGAACACTTTGAACCCTATAAAATTCAGAGCTGGGCATCCAAATTCAATGTGTTAATTTGTCCCCAATCTAATCAGTCTAACCTCTGAACATGACTACTGCTGGTGTTTGTAGAAGCTGGTTAGGGAGAGAGACAAGAGTGCTTCATCTGCAGTCACTTATTTAGGGTCCCACACTGAGAAGAATTCATAGATCTTATTTTTTTAAAAAGTTGAGATCACCATCTGGTCATGTGTAATATGCTAATGTTCTAGACCACAAACTAAAAGAAAAGACTTAAGGAAATTAATGGTCCAACTTCAAATTTGAGATTTTTTTGAAGAGGGATTTAAAAAATAAAAACCCAATAGCAAAAGAATAAAAATTGTTTTTTCCAGGGAAACTAAGAACCCAGTCCAAGAAAGAATGCAGGATACACTGAACCAAGAGTTTTCTAGATAACTTCAAAACAAAGCTGAGTAAAGCAGGTTGATTTGCCCCCAACTATTTATATTTAGTTGGGGGAAAATCACTTCAAAACCGTGTTCAGTCACCACCTGAGTGAGAGAACCCAAAGGAAGGGTCAGTCAAAAAGCTTCCCATCAAGTGACCTGACTTAGTCCCTGCCACCACCCCAGCAGTGAAACTCCTGAACCGCCTCCATCCTGCAGCCTTCTCTAGCCTCCACAGTGATTTCTGTAAAGTCAAGCACAATGGAATTGCAACAAAACCAAACTTCAAGTCATTGAACTCTCCCACACAATATGGCCAGCTTTTGCCACACAATTCTACCAAAACTTTCCAAGTCTAAATCTAGGGCCTCAGACATCAGATCATTTATCTTCTCAGTGCAGGAAATAGCATCCATTTCAGGAATTATTGAGAAAGCTGGAAAATCTGAAATTAATGAAATAACTTGCAATCAGGACAAAAACAAAAACAAAAAAAGTCCAGACTCAGAAATAAGCTGGACAGAGCCAAAATTCAATGCAACTGTATTTACTAAAAAAAAAAGAAAGCCTGATCTAATCTCACCCAAAACCCAGCCTGGTTTCTGGACTCAACAGGGTCAGGTTATTTTTCCATAGTATCAACACCACAACTAGAAACAGGAAGAACTGCGTCTGTCAAAAGAAGCCACTAATTTTCATTGTTTCCAATACAGCTTTCTGATCAAAGTGACAGTTACACTTCAGTAAAGTCTTTTGATCTTTTTGATGCTCATCTGAATGGAATCATCACATCTTCAGAGCCATGCACACTGAGAACATAAATTCTGACTGCTCGTTGCTGGAGAGATTGCTTGCTATTTTTATTCCGGTTATTTTCTACTTTAAGAAAAAAGCTGAATTCTCTCTGTCAAAACCAACAGAAGGGTTGTTTAAAGGTATGGCAAGATACGCATTCATTTAATGGAATACACACAACAGTCTTTACAATAACTTGATGAGTTCCAGAAGTGGACTTGATGCTATACAGCAAAGTCAATCACGCTGGTAGATACGTTATGCCAAAAGTGCAGAACTGTTTCAGAGGTAGATTTCAAGAAATAAAACCATCTGACCAAGAATATAAGGGGAGGGGAAATACGAGGTGTGCATGGAGCAAATGGAGATAGCGTTACAGAATGAATGCAACACAAACCAGCTAATGGTTTAGTAAAAAACACAATTAGTCTTGCAGGTTTGCATGCTGAAGTCTCTAAGCCAGCAGTTCCTGAGCTGTGAGGTACAAACCACCACTGGCCAACAAATCTTTGGTGGCTGCCCACTGTCAGCTGGCTGGGCATTGGCTTTCTTGTCCCAGATGTTACATCACACTGAAGATGTAGTTACTGGATGTCAGACTAAACCAAGCCACTGCTAGCACTGCTACAGAGGCGTTTACAGAACTGCACGTGGGAAATGAATCAGATCAAAGGGCTGAGAGTAAAAATTTATTTCAGCCCTCTATCTGTATGGAGATACAGACCAGTCCGTGTTAAAAAAAAAGTTTATTTTGTCTGTTCAAAAATGTACACCAGCAAGCCTGAGCGGTCAACTGGAGACCAAACCATGGCTGATATATCAGTCAACGCAGCATTTAAAAAGAGTTCACAAAGGAAAAAAGTAATTTTGACTCCTGGCTTAGAGAAATTCCTGGCAAAGGAAGAAACTATGCTCGACCCCCAAATAACCAAACACCCATCCACTGCATATGGAAATTATTCTGCCACCATTTTACTGCTCCAGCAGAGGTGGTGTATGGCCCTTCCGAAGCCTTGGCTCTTTTCAAAGGCTATTATTTTAAACATTTTAGTACTGGGAACTGCATGGAGCTGGCAATTACGGAATTAGAGTGCAGTGTGGGGAATGTCACTTTGAAATCATTTAGCTCAGTTCATTTCCTTTTCAAGCTCAATAGAAAGCAGATGGAGCAGGGAGGGCCAACATGCCACAGAAGAACTCCCCAGGCCTTGGCCAGCACTCTCTTCCCCAGGACTTACAGAGGGGTCACCAAATCCTCGTAGAGTTATTATCCTTTAGGAGACCCACATCCTAGAATTCAGCCAGGGACCTGGTCTTTGGAGCAAGTCACCTCACTCCTAGGTTTGTGTTACGCATTGAATGTTAGACCTAAATTGCCAACACGGTTGACAGGGACACAAAGCTCACACCAGAAGAGCAGTGCAGGGAAGCCAGAGAGAGGCCAGTGGAGCACAGCAGGAAGATTAAGTGCTTTGGGAAAGAGAAGCTTTGATAGAGAGAAAGAGGCCTCCAAAGAGCTGTCCAATATGAAGGAAAGGCTGTTACCAAAAGAAAGCTTTGCCGTATGCAGCAAGAGTTGGACAAGAAAGTGCAAGCTTGACTTGCAGCAAAGATATGTTGAGGTCAGGAGGAAAAAAATAAATTAAGTGCAAGGGGAGTGAAGCATTGCAGTCTTTGTTTGTAGCTGATGCTGCATCAGTGGAGGTGTCGAGGAAGAGTTACAGGAATTTCTCCCAGGGACCATCTAGCTAAGTGTGATCTTGCCTCAGAGCGAGGGGATGACTTCCAGGGATGCTCTCCAGCACAACATCTCTTGGATAATTTAATAGAGCCTGTTACAGCTTGTGCTTCGTGTTTCTTTTACAGAGAAAAAGGGACTCCCTAAAGGAAAGTAATGTATAATATGAGAAACAGATCCAAGTGCTGGAGTTGCAGTAGGATCTAACAGACACACAGGGATTTAGGAAGTCCAAATCCATTCCCTGTTAACGTAACAGGAGAGTTATTCTTCTCTCAGTATCTCCCTCTGCATTGTCACAAATATCTGGGACAATGCAGAGAGCCCACGTCTCACTGGCCAGGGTTACTTGCACCAAACAGCCCCATACCTATCCCTGAGCCTCTGAATCTATGCATGTGCAGCTCCAGTTTGACCTACACATCACGCTCAACCCTTGTTTGCCCCACAGCACTAGCAAGCACATCAAAAGTGGGCCGTGCTCTAAGCTTTCTGGTAGCCATTGTCCAACATGCAGGCAGCAGCATGGTCACCGCTGCTTCCACTTGTTTCACCACTACTGAACAAGTTCCTCGTGCTCATCCTTACAGCCCTTGCTGCTGTTTCATACCTATCAATAGATCTGCTGCCTTCTTCAAAAAAAGTCCATTTGCTTGAGGCATTGTGTCAGATAGACAGACTTGTTCCTCAAGGACAAGACTGATGCCAAAATAAGGGCAGCTATCCCAGGTTGATGGCACTGACATGGGACACAGCAGCATCTGCTCTCCATGTCAGTCTTTTCATGCTCAGAGGAGATGTTGGATCTAGAAACCATTTCCTCCTGGAAGACCAATTTGTGCTGTGCACCTAAGATTACCCTCAATGGAGGCAACACTTCTGGATAAATCAAACCACCTTCAAGTCTCCCTGCATCAGCAGTTCCCCTTCTAGAAAACCATAGTGAGAGAGAAGACTTTTGCCATCACCTTAAAGAGTCCTACCAGTTGCTGGCAACCAGTTCCAGGCTTGCTGTTACCACCATAGGCATGATTGCGATAGAGGTCTGTGAGATTAGCCAGCTTGTCTGCTTCATGAAATATCTGCACCAAAGACACCAGGAGGCTAGTACAGGTGCTTGCCCAATGTGCATTCTCCAGATATCCAGGCAAGTTAATAAAACTCCTTAATATCCTCCACAAATATCTCAACCAGAGATATTGCCACTCTTCCCTTTTCTGAGCCCTAAGCAGAAGGCTCTGAGAGAACCATGAGCTATACCAGACACCCGCAAAAGAGCAGCTACCCGAAACTCTGCTCTGTGCCATGGGAGCTGGGGTTCTCTTCCTGATAGCTGAGATATTGGCAACCAAACCCTTTTCAGCACCTGGGCAAACTCTGCTTACCACCTCCTACAGTGATTCAGGCACCATATCAAGACAAGCATGGGTCTGACTGCCTGCATGCTCTCAGCAGAACATGTGTTCAGCTAGTTGACCTCAGGATGACAAACCTGGGGAGACAAGCTGAGGAGGTCATTGCTGCCTTTTGCATAACCTGTGCCAGGTCACCAGTAAGCCACCCACAAGCCAGGTCACCAATAAACCCATGCTGGCAGTGTCTGTCTTCCCCACCTCTCCCCACATACCCCTCACAGGCAATGTCCCTTTTACAGCACCACTGCACATCACACAGGATGTACAGAGGTTTCATTCCACTTCTGTTCCAGCCACCAGGACTTTCTGCCCCTCTCCAGATCAGGGAGGTAGCCCTAGGGCTACCAAGTATACTCATATGTCCCTGGATCTCCAAGTCAACACCATAGCTATTGCTCCCCCACTTTCTTCTTTCCTACCTACTCATCTGCTTCTTTGAAGCATGTCCCCACATATTCCCACTCTTTTTTTAATCATCGCTATAAAGAGATCTGCCCATGCACCACCCTGCAGAGAGGTCCGGTTCATATACAACAGGCCGGGGATGTCCCAGCAGCACAGTGCTGTTGCAAACCACCTATACTATCAAAATACAATATTTGGCATACAAAAGCCTAAGTGGTAGCAAGCATGAAAAAAGTAAAAGCAGACTTGCTCCCCAGCTCCTCCCCAGCTGTGTCCTGACGAGGTCTGCAGGGTCAGCCTGCACGGCTGGTGCCTCGACTGCAGCTCCCCTGCAGCTCAGGCAGGAGCTGGAGAAGGGCTTCACTGCCTGGACCACTCAGGGCACTGGTGACAACATTGCGGGGGGACGTGTCACCATGATGTCAATGAGAGCTGTCAATCCTTCTCCTAGGCACTTGCTTTCTGCTTTCAGAGTGGCATCTTCTTTCTCACCTGGGAGTAAAAGGTCTCCATGCAGTTGTCTCCTGGCATCAGGCCAGCATCTTCGCTGACCTCAGGTGTGTCTCCTACAACAGGCAAACACCCTGGTGAGAAGGTGAGCCTGAGTGTGGCAAGGGCAGAAACTCTTGCAGAGGGAAGGCACAGCCTCGCTGCTCTGGGAACCCCACAGTGCTGCCCACAGCCCAGACATCCCGGAGCTGCCCCATGCGATGCTGGAGCACAAGGCTCTGCAGAAACCCTGGCCATGGAGTGAGGAGGCTGCCAGGGTGTCCCTGGATGGAGATGGTTGACAGGAGGAAAGCAGGAGGAAGGAGTCCCCTGGCAAGGTGGGGGTGGGAGCCAAGAGAGCAGGGTGCTGGATGGGAGAGGGCATGGGAGTAGCACTCCACTGCTGCATTGGAATAACTCCATCTCAGCCAGATAAACTTCCCCTCTGCCTCTCATGCTAGCTGATTCCCACCTCTCCTGCCACTCCAAGGGCTGGAGCTCATGGGAGGACATGTACTCGCTCAAACATCACTTTGAGCAGCCACCGGGGATAGTCTATGTCGGGTGCAAGGAGTCAAACTTGGCATTTCCTTCCTCATTGTTCTTCTGGAGAGGTCCCAGGAGCAAACCCTCCTCTTGGATTTTGGTTTTAAGGGTATTGGTTGATTCAAAAGAGTCTAAAAGCAATCTGGTAAAAGGAAACATGGGGCAAGCAGTCAGGGTAGATTCATCCTCCCTCTACTGCCTCATCTACAAAACTAAGTTAACATGATCTTCTTGAAGAGAAGGAGTGGTTGAAAGGGTTAAAAAGAGGCAGGAAGGTGTTTGAACTCTAAGAGAAATATTAAAAATCTTTTTACAAACATATGAATATGTATTAAGAGGCACAGACAATAATTACATGGTTATTACACTGAGTTATTTAAACATGAACAGAGTCCTTGGCAAATTAACATATAGAACAATACTGCTCTGGTAGCTCAAATGATAATGGGACCTAATAGGATTTCCCTATCCCTAATTCTGCTGAATCCAAGTAAGGCTGATTTAAAAGTTGTACATGAGCAGGAGGTGGCTTCCAAGACAATAAAAAACCATTTCTGTGCTCTGAAAAACAAGCCTTGAGGATGTGAGAACACATGAAAAATTCCTTTAGCCGTGCCTCTTCTCAGCACAGTTTGGATGAGCTGAGGCTGCCCCAGCGGCAGCTGTTTCTTGTGCACCCACCTAAACCAGGAATATATATTTGTCATATCTTGCTTTCCATATGCATTCTGCTCCTGTGGCTTTCTCGGCAGCTCCCTCTCATCTGGTCCTGCACCCCACCGCATCCACGCGCACACAGTGAGTTCCTGGGCTGAGGCACTTGCAGAGAACAGGCAACGCTGTCAGGATGCACTAGGAGAAGCATCCCTGCCCCAGGCAGCTCCCGGGCTTGATCTCAGCAGGCTACAACAGTGTCTGAGGCAGGCATGCAGGGAGGACAGCGAGAAATGGGCAAGTGAAAAGTGAGTAAGAAGTAAGCGAAAAGGCTCAGCCAGCAGAGACACAGCTGAGCTAAGTCCCCTGAAAATTCCTCAGAAAATGAGAAAAAAGCAAGTTTCACAATGCTAAAGGAGCACATGTGCTCGCAGGGACATGCGTGTGTGTGTGAAGGGCATGGCGTGTACCTGTGGGGAGGGCTTGGACATGTGAGTTCACCTGTGTGACTAGCAATAACCTCCCGGCTCCTTTTTAATGCTATACCAAAAGTAAAGCAGGTGATGAAATACATGGGGCTGTGTGTGGGAACTGGCAAAACAGAATGAATCTGCACATGCCCAGTGCAACTCTTCACGTTTAAAGAAGGTATAGATTACATAGACATAGACGCAAGTTTAGAAATATGACAGACAGAAGAACTAAACAGTTTTCAGCTAAATCAACACTCATGTGAAATGCCAACATCCTGGACTAAACATCTAGTTAGAAGTGACTGAATCCCTAACAGCTGTGGCAAAATGCCTCCACTTGCAAGCGTTACTGGTGGATAAGCACAATCATCTTGCTATTGTTGCTATTTATGGCAGCACCCACAACATAATAGCTGCTTTCCAAACAGATCGTTCTCCGAAGAGCCTGCTACAACTGTTATGTGAATGTGGATGTAAAATTATTTTCTTCTATAGTACGGATTACTCACTGTAGGCTTCAAAGTTCAAAAAGCGCCATGGTGGGTGAAACTGGAGTTAAACACCCCAAGGGCTCTAACTGCATAAGGGTTGTAAGAGCAATGCCCTTACTGTGAGCACTACTTATCCTTTGCACAAAAAGGTTTTTAAAAATTAAGATTTTGAAAAGCATGTTTGACTTCAAATTCATACTTGAATTCATAAGAAAACACTGAGGTACTCCATGTTTGCACTAACAATTTTATTTTCTTTCATTACTGTTATCGTTTTTGTGGACAATGAAATCATCGAGTACTTCTGGGAATAAAAAGTAATAAGCGAAAGCTTAAAGATTTAGAGGATAATATTTCAGGAATTTTGCCTCAAATAACCAGGTCTTTTATTTTTGTTGGTGCACCTAGAGTATGCACGAGAAAAAACAGTGGTGTTCTGTCAAATAAAAAGAAACATCTTTCTCATTAGGACTGTGTTTATCATGCTTTCAAACATTCTACAAATCAATCCCCCCGTTTGTCATTGTAATTCAATATAATAAAAGCTGTCAAAACTGCTCACTTTGCTTGCTAGAGACAAATTTGCTGAAGTTTTGCAGCATGAGCCAAATAACACAGCACCAGATCCTCCAGCTTTTATTTCACTCTGCTCTAGGCAGTATTCCTACTGGTTTCTGTGCAATTTTTGCCTGAGTAAGAGCTGAAAGTTTCAGTTTTGAACATGAGACTTTTTTAGAAATAAACAGTCACAGAAATCCCGTCCACAAAGCACATTGGGTGACTGGAATGGTAGTGCTTGCGAATTTTATCTCTGAAATGCCAAGCTTATTTCCTACAGATTATTGCAAAATACAGACTAACTACATCCTTGACGAAATTCCCTCGAGGTCCATGAGGTCACCCCCAGGATTAAACGCTGCCTGCCCTTTTGCACACAGAGCTCAGAAGCACTGTATTTTGACGCCTACTACGCCTTCGGAGATGTTAGTCTGTTCCACTAAAAACAAAGATTATAGATCTCGTCCCTCATGGGAAGAGCTTTGATGAAGCAACTCTCTGTTATTACCTTGTCCAGAGACTCTCCAGGACCACGCTCTGCCCTTCTGGCAATAGACAAAATAGATAAAGCTATCACTCAAGGGCACCCTTGAGTAACGGCTACATTTTCCACCATTTAAAAAGATGTTTTGATGCATTAAATAAAGGAAAAATGTTGGGAGCTTTGTGCTGGGAATAGGTAGAGTGGCAGGTCATGTGAAAGGCAGATGGGACAGGGGTTAGGACAAAGGATTAGAGTCAGCTGCTCTTTCTCCACACTACTGACTTGTCCTGAGATTTGGAGAAGTCTTCTATGGTAAAGTCTATGAACCAACCAGAGTCCCTCATCTAACTCTTCTGCAACTGCCTTTCCGCATCTCTGAAGATTGTAGCAGCTTATGTTAAAACACTTTCAGAGGCTCAGATAAAAGCTATTAAGCATTAGCAGCTGTAGGGGCCAGTCAATGCATTTTTACCCCTTTTTGAACACGTGCCCAAAGATTGTTTGATGAGGATGTGTTCTACATCTGTAAATAAACACATGTCTGTGTAGACACTGGGACCTGGTAAGACCAGAGAACATGAAAAACGATGAAATCTACTGATGGCTGTAGGTCCTCTGACTGGAGCCTTTATGGCAGCTGTGTGGACAGACTCCTCCCTGAGTTTTTACTCCGGCAATTATTCCTAACTTGGCATCCAGAAGTCAGCCCTGGCTTCCAACCTGAAAAAAAAAAAAAGCAGAGAGTTAGGCTAACACACACTGGCCTCCTTCAGGCATTCAGGGTATTGTGCGTGTGATAAAGGGTTGGATAAAACAGTGGCAAAAGTCTGCTATCTTCCAAGGCTCAGGAAAATAAACCATAAAGGCAATTCAACAAAGTCCTCTTTGTTCCTGAATAGAACCAACAAAATGAAAGGAATCTGGTGGAAGAGAGAAGGCAAGAAAGAGGTCTGCTGCAGGGAGCAAGTACAGACAGCCTCGCTCTTTGCCGGCTCCTCTGACAGAGCAAGTGCGTGATTATCACATGAGCCTCACAAAGACTGGAATTAAAGGGGCTGACTCGGCTGTCACATCGCTTAAGCTGCACCGAGGTCAAAGGAGTTCGGACTAACCGAGGTCAGCCACACACAGCCCGGGAAGCGGGGGTCTCTTTTTCCAAGCAACAATTGCTCAGGTCGATAAAAATAGATACCTAGAGCCCATGATGGCTTATAAAGATGTCCCTTTATGCCAGATTCCCACGAAGTGCAGTATATAATCAATAGCCCTCTGAAAAGAACAGACCCACCACGAAGGCAGTCAGATGGTCACTAGAAACAAGTGTAAAGGGCAAAACACACAAGAGAAGTCACCATCTGTGCTACCCCCTAAAAGACCAAGGGAAAAAATAGTGTCTGAAATACTGGCACACAAGTATGATAAAATCCAAATGCAAACAGGTGTCAATGACAGACTGCAGGGGAGCCTGCTATCTGCAGGTCTCCATATTTCTTCTGTATATTATTTCATGAATCATGTCCCCAACAGAGACTTCTTCTTGCAGATTTCCAGTGATGCCAGGGCTACTGAAGAATGTCCCTGTGCTAAAAATAGTACCTATTCTCTCCCATGCCCTCTGTCCCCTTTCAGCTTCCACTTCACATGATTCAGCTCCAAGAGAGGAGCACTGACCTCGTCTCACCAGGAATATCAAACATCTCCACAGCTTTGGTGAACCTTTTAGTGATAGTGGGAAAAGGAGAAATGTACATATCAGCTGTGTAGTCATGTGCTGGGTATGTCTGCATATACCCTGATATTCTTGTGTTTGAAAGCAAAACCAATATTCATCTCCTTCAGTGTGCAGGCAGAGAAAAGTGGGGTTTGGGTTTTTTTTCTGGGGACTCCGATAGTGTTTGAACCGGATCCATAGAAAAATCTATTCATTTTGTCACAGAGATAGAACTACATCATGTTTACCATCATCACTTCTGCATATAACCGAGCTCAGGATGCCAGTGGGTTTGTTGTTCCACAGCACAGATTGGCTCTGCCAGCAAACTCATATTCACCTTTGTATCCTGATTTGTGAATCAGGATTTTCCACCTTGACATTATTCGCGGCAACAATACCAATTTTTTAAAACACCTTCTACAAATAAAGTTAGACAGTATGTGTCCCCTTCATTCGTCAGATGAGGGCTTCCTGGTAATCAAACTAGATCTACTGTGGCACAGAACAGAACCAGGTTTTCAAGCATCACTCTGTCACACCTCTCTGTGGACGGGGAACTCACGAAAACAAATGCTGAGCGCAAGCCAAAGAGGGGAAACTGCAAGCCCCCAACGGGATCTTCACAGATGATAGTTCGAGCTGATAGTGCAGGATGAACCCAAGAAAACAAGTCCTTAGGTAAGCTCAGTTCTCCTTTACAACCTGTTAATGACTATGTGTTTACCTGTCCTTGAGGAAAGAGCCCCTACTGCGGCTTATCAAACCCAGAGGGATTCCCACTGTCCTCAGGGAGGTCTGGGTCAGAAGTTAAACTGAAAACTCCAAATGCACTATCTGTGCTTCATCATTTGACAGACTTTAGACTGGAATTGATGTTCAGTGTCCAGTGCAGTAATAGCAGAGAATTGCCTTTTTTATTCGTTTCTGTTCTTTTAAACCAATTTGACTGCATTTTTTCTGCTGTGTTGCAAAGCTTGAGACAGTGCTGGTGCTGTGTCTCTTAGGTCAGAATCAACTTACAGAAGGACGTGCCAATGCCTGTTGTTCGTGTGTGTGTGTGTGTGTGTGTGTGTGTGTGTGTGTGTTTAGGTCAGGTGAAGGACAGCTGTCTCCACTGATGCTACCTTTCAGGGTCCTGGAGGAAGCAACACAGAGTGAACTGCCAAAGCCAGCACCTTCAATGCTAGTGAAGGGAATGGGTAAATCCTCAGACTGTGGAATTTGGGCTTTTTGACACAATTGGCATCCCGGTGGGCAGGAAGATGAGGAGCAGGCAGTCCAATCGTGTACAGCCCAGGGAAGGTGAGGGGCTTGTGCTTAGGGACCTGGAAGCATTCACTCCTGTCCTCCTGATCACTGAGAAGGCTGTGATCCACCAAACAGTAGGACTCTCTGTTGAGCGTTCTCCAGTGAAAATGTTCTGGTTTTCCCTATAAGGAATTTTATTCTTGTATCTCCAAAGTGATGGGGAGTAATGCGGATTTCTCTTTCTGTGTGTTGTCACCAGCTCCTCATCTCAGCATGTCTTGCTGGTAACTTACCCACCCATTGCAATAAAGCAGCCTTGGTCTTTCACACCATGTTAAAGAAAATAATCAACAGAGTGCTTAAACCAGGCTTGGCTTGACTGCAGATTTCAATTGAGTTCCGTAGTAAAAGGAAACCCTAGTAGTTCTACTTCCCCACAGCTAGCCTTGCTCAAAGCCTAGTGTTAAGATAAATTATGTGTCAGTGTGTAGGATGAATTAAGAGTTGCTATCACAGCAGGATGAGTTTGTCAAACACTACTTACATTAGGCAGCAAACTTTTGTGCCCATAGAAGGAAGGATTTTGCAGTAGATAATCAAGCTGAACTTGGAGATATATCACCCGGGGACATGATTCATGATCTATGTAGCCTCACTTAGTGCAAAGTATATCACTTTCTTTAACAGCCCTTAACAGGGGCTTTGACAGAACTATTTTTTTATTCTGAATGATATATGATCAAATTCAGTTCTACAACTTCATTTTCAGTCATCTCTGTTCATTGTTCTTTTATTCCAAGTATTGCTTGGCATGGTTTAAGAACTACTGAAGTATTTAATAGCTGTTTAAAAGTAACAGCTATAACTACTAAGACTAGACATAAATAGAAGACGACTAAACGGGTCATTACCTTTACAAGAAAAGTGTTTATGGAGAAGGATTTAAGAGAAACAAGATTATAGATCCAACTGCTCCATTATTCTCTGTGTTTTAAAGGAAAAAGCAGAGTGGATTTGCAAAGTTAAGTACAGGATAAGATTATTCCGAGTCTAATAAAAAGATGAAGGTACTGTTAGAATTTGCAAGCTGCTCAGCCCTTGGAAAAGTCAAGCCGCTTCTGGAGCTGCTTAGGTAGGGATTCTTAGCTCTAACATCGCAAGTATGATCAACATTTGGATTGTGATGCTTGGTCACTAAATGATGCCAGTTGTGAACAAGGAAGAATGCATTTTCCATTCAGATGGAGAACGGAGGGGGAAAGGTATAAGACAGAGTGTCTCTGTTCCCTTGAGATCTATCCAAGATCTTAAGAAATCAATGGAAATCTTTCCATTGAGTTCACTGTGCTCTGGATCCTTCCTCACAGAGCTCGCTTTGTTGTCAAGTCCCTTCCTTCTCCCCCTCTCTGTTGCTCAATTTGCTTTCTGCTGTTAGGATGTTTTTTCCCAAATATTAACAAATCTGTATAATCTTTGGCCTCTAGCTGAGCCTTTCTTCTATGGCACACTGCTGCACTGTATGCGTGACTGCATGGTTGAGGGTAGCTCTGGAAATTACTCATAAAAATGAATTGCCTGGTAATACCACAATTGTCAATATGTGTAGGTTGCAGCATCCCCCCCTGTGGGCCATTCTAGCAGATTATAAAACCTCATTTCCAGGAAAGTTTCAAAACTTTTGTTTTCTAAGCAACATTAATTATCAGGGTCCAGATGACCTGTCCCATTTCTCCATCCACTTCCTCTCTTTTTTTCCTCATCAGACATGGTAGTTTGAAGGCAACTGGCAACAGATCACAGGTCAAGCTCCTGGTTTTATGCCCTGGTTTCATATCAATGTCAGCTGAAGTGTTTAAAAACAGCAAGACTCATAAGCCTAATGCCCAAACCAATGTTTGTATGTGACCATTTCCCCATTGTTAAACTTTTGTAACAACAGCTGATTTACAAGTCTGACACTTATGCAGGCATATGCTTTGGCATTCTACAGGCTTCCTGAGACTCATGCCCTTCAGCGCTGCTTGTTGACCTCTCCTTCAAACACAGGACTTTGAGGGATCATCACGATGGCCAAACCACTCTGGACCTACATGGTTGTGGAAACTGTAGTCATGCCCCCATCAGAGGGATGCATTTTTTTCACTGACAAATTGTATTCTGTTGAGACCAGAACTTTTTGCGGGTACTTACCAGTTTTTATGAAGCTCGTACCCAGGAAAGGTTCTCATGCCTAGGATGAGACTTGAAATACATCAGAGAGTAAGAAAACTGTCACCCTTGCCAGATAATCATCCTCTAATCAAGGTACTGACTGGTGGCACAGGAGTCCAGATTTCAAGTTTCTGTTCTGCAAGATGTCTGAATGTCAGAATCCTGCACCCCAGGCAAGATTTCTGGCCACCAAACTATCAGTTATTCTGAAGAATAGCTTCCTCGGTCTCTCCTGTTGGACCTGTTTCACTTTGTATAAATAATTAAACATTAATTAGAAGAAGGCCTTAAACTTAGACTGCCCATTGGACTATTGCATTGGTCATTCTCCAGGCCGGTGAATAGGTAACTATTTGTACAAACTTGGTAAGCTGCAGAGCAACAGAGGTAGCTGAGGGGTCCCAAAAACTCAAGGAAAAAAACCCAAAGCCTTGTGGTAAAGTCATTTAGTAGATTACAAAACACCTGTTTTTCAGTCCTTGACCTGAATGGGGCAGAACAAGGACTACTAGCTGTTCTAGGGGAGGCTTTGTCAAATCATCTCCAATGGTCATGTTTCCATCAAATTTTGAAAAGAGGTAATATTTGAAAGTCATACTATTTTTTTTCTGAAGTGAAAAAAAAAGAAAATTCCTGTAGCTACACGATTCTCTAACAAATCCTTTGCATTAGAATGGAGGTGTTAAGCATCTTTAGCATCATGATAGCTTGATTCTTAAAGTTCCTGAAACTTCTGCCCCAGACATGAAGAAGGACCGCACTGTTCCAGTTCTGAGTGGACTGATCTGTTCCTCTGAAACTCTTCCCAGCTTTGCTGGCATTTTTCAAATGCAGGCTTAAGTCTATTACTTACATACTATCTTTGTATGACAAATGTGACATTTAGTCATATTTAGTCGCACAGAAAGATAAATTAAGGCAATCAGAAAAGTTCAGTGATTAGCGTAAGATTACCATAAAAGACCATAGAAGAGGTAAGAGAAGAACTGGGGAGGTTGAGTTCTAATCCTCTTACCTACCTGCTAGATAATGTTCTAATAACTTTAATGTTTATGTTTGGTGGTCAAAAACATTTCTTTTCAAACAGGTCTTTGATAAGGAACTTTGATTAAGCTCTCTGATTAGGAAATAAAATCCATGTTTTAGACAGATTCTCCTCTCTATAAGCATTTGATATCAACAAGTTGGTATTCCTGTAGACCATGCAAGGTTCTGCTTTTTCTTTAATGTCATATAATACTTCATTTTCATAAGCACTCGCATAAATTCAGTTAAGAGTTAACCAACTAAAATATACAAATATGCGGGAGGTTTTATGAAGAACTACAACTTCAAAAGGATTTGGTTTAGGAGTCATGACCCTATTTTTTGCAATAACTTATGCATCATGAACTTACGTAATTGGCAGCAGATAACATATCACACTCTCAGTTTTATGTCCTTGGTTTGACAACAGTGTCAATTGAAGTATTTGCTAACTGCAGAACTAATGGAGCCTCGTAGCTGAAAATGTTTTCATTCCAAAACTGATGTTTGTACCAAAACTTTTCCCTTTTATTGTTCTTTTTTAACATTACTAAATTCAGCATCAGAAGTGGATAGGGATATACAGATAATTTTGGACATCAAAAAAATCTTTCTGAATGCTATTTATCCTAGCAAAATGGAAATATCTGAGAAAGAAAAATATATTTTTTCCTAATTAAAATGTCATCAGACACAAAAGCACACACATGAAACGGCCTTGGAGCTCTAAATCTTTGTTATCTTTTGAGCAGGAGTCAATGTTAACATAAATTATTGGGAAATGAGTGACCTGGATTTTAAAACACTTTACTAGGGTAGGCTTGAGTCTACTTCCTTTTCCCAGAGTCTGCATTAAGCAGCAGCCAAGAGGCAAACTCCCCAAAAGATCTGGATTGTACCCACATTAGCATTTTAGTTCAGACCAGGAGGACGCTTTTTCTTCAAAAGTGGAGAAGTCTCCAGGTCACCTCTACTCATTGTGCTCTGGTTCACACAATAAAGCAGTCTCAGACTCCAAGACACTCATAAAAAACTAAATCAGAAAGTGCATTCCAGGAGTGCATCTAATAATGATGTCCAACCAGCACATATATCCAGTTTGAGGGACCAGCCCAGAACTATCCCAAAACCTTAAAGCATGCATAACTGTGGAAGTTAAGTGCTCAGCACCAACCATTTTACTCTACAGGTCCTGTTTGGCATTCTCCCCACACTCTCACCAGGCCACACTACTTGCTCCGTAGATACAGCTGCTGGCAAACATTCACTGAAGAACAGCAAAAGCTGTGACGGGATGGAGGAACTGATTTATTAGGAAAGAGCAGGCCAGATGCACGAAGAAGGCAAAAGGAGTTTTATAGCCATCGTTTGCCGTGGTCCCTGTGACAGAACAGTTATGTTCATGCAGCGGTGCAGCCCTTTTCCCCAGGGTGACCAACACCCCAGGTTGGTCAGCTTCAGGACACAAAGGTGAATTGTAATAGCCAACAACTACACAGACTTTAAGAACGTCAGATTTTAATTTGGTATCTCAGAACATAACCAAGGATAAGATGTAATTAAGATAAGAAAAAAAAAAAAAAAACAACTTAATTTCAGAAGACAATGTACTTGCATGACGTCTTTTAAACAATGGAACAGTCTCCCAGACTCTTCCCAGTAATGGATCCTATTTGCTTGGTGCTTTTATAGCCAGATTGGCAAATGCTAGAAAACAGCCTGCAGGGATATAATCTTGCTCTGGCAACGAGCTGGGCTGGATGATCATTTCCATCTAAGCTTCCTCTCAATTCAGGCTAAAGTTTTGGAAGCAGGAGCTCTTTCTTACTTTGTATTTGCCATATGAAACTATCTATCAGCTGGAGCTCCTAGGTGTAACACCTAGCTGCAACAAATGCCAGTTAGAGCTCTTGAGGTCGGATGCAAACCTCCTTAGAGATGACCGGTGTGTCTCCACTGATCTGGGGACTCTCAGAACAAGCCTTTGATCCTCGCAAAAATGGATGCACGTCTGCAAATGTGTGAGAGGTCAGAGCCACTCTTCCCCCTTAGTTACCCAAGTTGGCAAGGACCAACCCAGCATTGGCACAAAAATTGTGCAGCTCTGTTATTTTGCCTGAGCTAATATTTCCTGCTAAATAGTGTCGTGCTGACACAGAGATACAGCTTCTGGATTGAAGCTGACTTGTACCTTGTTAGTCTGCTCTGTGCTCAGAGGAAGTTTGCACCTGCTTTCATAGAAATGTCTTTAATTAATCTCTATGTTAATAAGCAAAAAAAACCCCGAAATAACAGAACAACTTCTCCCTTTTGACTCATTCCATGCGCCTCCTCTCTTTAATGCCTGTCGTCAGACTGCCCGTACACTGAGCCATGAATCACCTTTATTTAATGTCTAATGCAGAATCAAGCACCTTGACCCAACGAACGCAACAGAAACCAAGAGAACTGTGCTGCACTCGCAGTCAGCAGTTGAGAGGTTTACTGGTTCTTTGGAGTCAGCTTGTCCTGTTCAAATTTCTGTAAGGTTGAACCTTGTTCTCTAAAAACTCGTTTCTTAAGAATGTCCCAGTTTAGCCACCCATAAATGAAGACATCTAAGCCTTACAAGTCATTTTGAAAAATCACAGCCACATTCCTGAATGGAGAGGCCGCATTTTTATTTCAGCAATATGGATGTAAATTAGAATCCCTCCTTCTCTCTTTCTCAAAATCAAAGAACAATGCTCTTTACAGGGCTATATATTGTACCCCTTCAACACACATACACGCATGCTAAGACCAAGACCACCAATAGCAAATACAGAATTATTTATTGCCATGTGAAAGATAAGTACACACAACACAGAGCAAATAGAAAAAAAATGGAAAACGAGTTTTAAAATTAAGATTACAGAGCACAAATAACAGGAGAAGCACTTAAACATATTGCTGCCCCAAGCGGGTGCGAATTTCAATGGAAAATAACTACCAAATGTTTCCAAAGCCAACCACAGAAATCAAGTAAGATTCAACTTAAACTCAATTTATTCTGAAGATTTTGTTATTATAGAGGCACATATGCATGCAGTATTCATGGTTATTTCTCAAAAATTAAACTCTTCTGGGCTCAAATTTGTGTAACACCAAAAAGGGTTTTAAAAAGAGAAATCCCTCTATTCTGTGAAACAGTTTCTGGGAACTTTCCTGGAAATCCCAGCAAGACAAGCCAAAGAAAATCATCTATGGGGAATTGCGATTGTTGCGGCAAATATGTGCTTATACTCTGATTCATTTAATTAAGCCCTTTGAGTGAATAATGGGATACAAAACAAGGGACACACTGAAGAAGAGTAATCAATCTGTAAGAAGATCATACCAGTTATTAAAAGTACATTATACAAATGCAAATCCAGATCAGCAGTAAAGCCCTACTGCACTTACATATTATGATTTTTCAATAGAAGCTTTAAAGCAGCATTTGTCAATGGTGTTAATTTTAAATTATATGACTAGTGACAACACTGTATACCACCCAAGATTTTAGCATGCTGGGAAAATCTCATTTCTCTTTTGAAGTTATATTTCAAAAAAACCAATCATTTCGGAAGGATATTAATGGGGACAGAGTGAGGGGAGAAACATACATAGTGAAGCAGTTAAAATAAAAAAAATAGATGTATAACAGACATATTAAACATCCAGATTACAAAGCCTGGGTGGCTATTCATTTCTATTTCACTTTAAATGAATAGTAATGTGTGAAAATTGTAGTAGGAAAATAGAAACTGTTCTTTCATAAGCAATACTGCTGTTTTCAAACAACAACTGCACTGTTAACACATTCATTTGTATTGTACTGTATTAGTAATAGTCAAAATTTGTTATGAACTTGTGGTTATTGAGTGAATTTCATTGATAGCCCTAGTGAATTCCTTTTGGACAAGCACATAAGACACTCAGCAACTATGGATCTGTGGCTATTAATGGAATTGTCTTCAAGTAGGTCTGCAGTTACATCTGGGTGAAGACTGGTCTCCAGTGGTGCGCAAGTAGATGTACATCTACCCATGCTTATTATGGTACAGTTTGGAGGAATGCCACTTTGGAGAAATTATATCAAATCATGGGAAGAATGTGTAACAGGACGAAGTGCAGGACTCAAAGATGGAGACTGAGAAGCTGCTAAAGTCAGAAAGGATGTTGATAACCTTTCAATGAAGCGCAGCAACACCGATGGAAAGAGAAGCACATCCTCTACATTAGTCTGAAGTTTCTGATGTGCCATTCAGAACACCATCACAATTAAGGCATGCCAGCTTGGACCAGGACTTCCAACAGTCTTTTAAAAAGTATGTTATCTCTCAGTATGGCCTTGAAAATTCATCTTAGTCAAACCTTGAGTGCCTCAGATTACTCAGTTTCCCATGACACTTTGACGACCAAGTTACACATAATACTAGGTTGGATGAGATCAAATAGGCCAGCTGAGCAAATCTAATGCACTTAATTTTTCTCACTAATATAAAAAGAATTTTTTAAAAACCTTGTATTTTAAAGAGGAGTTGCATTTTGGGCACCTGCACACACATTTATAGCACTATCCAGTTACAAACATGGCAAATTCTGGGGCAGTTTTACACAGCTCAATTAGACCAGAAGAGGAAGTAAAAATTTGCACCCCACTCTTCAAATGAACACAGGGAGAGAAACGCTGCATTCGAACAACTACTCTGTCTTATATAGAAGGGAGTGACTTCACCCCTAGTACACAACATGTCTGAACTGGCAGAAAGCTGCTAGTAACCCCTTTAGTATGGTCATCCTCATGTACTTTAGGACACAAATGCCCAGGCTGAACTCCAGTATTACATTGTTCAGCCCTCAAATGGCAAAAATCCATCTAGAACTAAAAAATGGTACATTGAAATAACATTCAGTAAGGAATGAATTTTGCAGTCCTTACTTAGCAAAACAATTTCCTCACATCACCTTTACCAGAAAGTGAAGGCTGCAATATAATATACGGTGCTAAATTAAACCTTACGCAAACATTACTGACACGTACAGATGTACACTGCCTCAAGTGCTTACTCATCGTATGTAATTCAAGCAAACAGCAAGTTATTGGGGGCCAAGGGCAAGCATTACAAGAGGATATTTCAGCTATTCAGAGTTGTGAATCAAAGGTGATGTATCGTTAAATTGAATATCTGTACAAGAGGGCTGTGGTTATGGAATTTGATGGCAATGAACACTGTACTGAATATAAATGTCACCTTATTTATCATCCCTTCTTATTTTTAGAATGTTCATTGCAAGGAAATATACTTAAGCAACTTTAATTCTTTACTAGAAAGCTCTCTATAGGAGAAAAAATTGATTCCAGAACTTTTCAGAAGGAATCTTTTCAGTTTCTACAGCTACCACAGCTGGGAAAATAAGCACCTATTCAACTACAGTCTATGACAGTATTCATCATATCAGGTGATTTTGGGATACTTCCATGCAGGTGTTTAACAAATTACGGCTTGCTTTCCTAATGGAAAAAATAATGCACCAAACACCAAATAAAGTAAATCACTTTTACACACAGAATGGAGGATAAATATTTGATAAAGTCCTTCTCTGAGTGATTATAGCTTAGAAATGAGAAAAAGTTCCAAACACCTTCAAAAGTGATTCATTTAATGCTGGTGGTTGCACCACTGCCTCTTATTGTGCCATGCTCAAATTTGATCATCTCCTATCAAAGACCAAATGGCCAAAGTGATGGTGGCACCCATTAGTTAAGCAACATTTGTCCCAACTTCCCAGATGAGATACCGCTCACCGAAAATAGGACTGCTCAGTACAGGACCTGTTCCTGTTTTCTCAGCATGCATGCTCTTCAAGCTTGGTTCCCCCTTAAAATGGGGTCATACCCATGGAGCCTGCTAGGCCTAAGCTTGGGCGGTTCTTGATGAGAGGTGACTATTAGCATCAAAATACTCCCATTAAACCACACAGATCTAGGATCCTCCCCTTCTTGCTTCTTAATTGTCACCATGACAATGTCAACACTTAAGTCACCAGTACTGAACATATGTGAGATGTGGCCCAGTTTGTATCTCCTGGAGTTGTTACCTAGACTGCTTTCAGATGCACTGTTGCATTTGGTTTATATTTCTTAGGTTTTCCTCTCAGCCATAAAGCTGGAGAGACAGGATGGGACTGGAAGACAGCCCTTGTGGCATTGAGAAGATGGCAACGTAACACCCAGTTCTTTGAGTAACAGAACAAAACTGCTTTAAAGGCCGGCTCCAAAGCCACTGTTAAAAGGGACTAATGCCATGCCAAGAAACAAGTGCTTGTTGCAATATCTCTCTGGCATCTCACTCGAGAAAAAGGCGTATGATTTATCGCAATAACTGGGGTCATCTGCATATAGGAAAGAGTTACAGCAGAGTTAGCAAGCAAGGGGGAATATTCCTAATAATGGAAATCTAAATCTTTAATATTGTAACACTTTTAATATTATGATACACTAGTGTTAATTTGGCCTAAGAGTAACTTTTTCATAAGCATGGTGGTATTTTTAAGCAAAGCCTTCTGAATTCTTTTGGAAGATGTTTACAGTAGTTAAAGAAATATCACGTTTTAAAAGTACATTTCTAATTACATTCTGGCAGAACCTTAGCTGGAAACACTACCAGCAGTATTTTGATAGCAAAAGCTGTGACAGTTCACATCAGCTAAGGTTATCTGCTGTCTGCTGATTATCACAATCAAACATCATTACAAGAATATGATCAGCAGAGATGACATAGAAAACGCGGGTGCAAAAATGGGGAATGAGTTTATGAGATCCGTGGGTGTGCAGAACAGGACTGGGATATTTCACTGGAAGAACTGAACGACTTCAAGGACTGAAGCAGTGCAAACAGGATGAAATCCAGAATTGCCTAACTCAATTTCATGAAGCTGGCAGCAAAAATTGTCACTATAAACGGGGCACTTGCCAGCTGCACGTGGAGGAGAAAACTCTAGATGGTTCGGTCAAATTCTTGGTTAGCATGAGCCCCTAAAGAGAGGCAGCTATGGTAAACAAGTACAATTCAAAAACACACGGGGTATTCCCAGCAGCGAAGGATGTGCCGGTCATACATCACTGGAATACTGTGTAAAATTTAGGTCACCCCTTTCAAGGACAGACACAGCTGTGCTCCATATGGAGGAGATCCACAGCCACAGCCCTGTCACATGGCCCCCGAGCATGTGCCTGGGCTCCCATGTTTGTGTCTGGGAAATCCCATGCCATGCACCGCATGAGCAGGAATTCCAGCCCGTGGGAAACGTGAACGACACAGATGGCCAGAGAGTGAACAAACAGCCCGATGCTCTCCGGTTGTACTGGGCTCACCAAGATGGGTTGACTCCATGGTGCTTCGGCTGATACAGCAGAGAGGCTCCAGAGCTACCGAAGATAAACTTTTCATTTGTCCTTTGGGTTTCAGGTAGGTCCAAGCTGTACTGCACAGCACTGATCAAACAACGTAGCACATGTAGGGTACACCCAGCATGTCCCCAACATGCCACGCTTGTTGCCCAGGTGTTCATCTGTCAAGCTGTATATGTGTCTGTCTGTGACTTCCAGACGTCAACCAGACTGATGGGAATGATTGTGCTGAGCCAGTGACCGTATGCTGTGCCAAGCGGTGCTAACGCAAGGAAAAGAGGAGAGGGTAGAGCCATCTCTTGTTCTCCAATTAATCTCTTCGTATATGATGCAGGAAAATGGACTTGACATGAAACAGGTGCAGAAGATTGCTTCTAGGATGATCAGAGAAATGGAAAATCCATCTCAAGAGAAGAGACTGTGAGCACATCTGAATAAACAGGTGCAGACCAATGTGAGCCTCAGTTGGCCTCGTACTGGCCCAGAATCCATATAGACTGAATTAGCACGGTGCTAATGAAGTCTCCAGCAGAATTCAGCAGCTCAGGCTTAGCATTACACTGCCATAGCCCTGTAGGCACCAGAAGAGGGCCAATTCGCATCCCAGCTCACTCAGGTCGTTAGCAGAGAGAGCCTGAATCTGCCTGTCCCCATCGGTGCCAATACACCCCACAAGAGTTTGGCTTGGTAACTCCAGTGGAGTGGTGCCCAAGGGGACAGGACTGCCCTCGATGACCTTAAAGGTCTTTTCCAACCTAAATGATTCTATGATTCTTTAACACAAGGAGAAAGGGGAGGCGGGAAAACTGCCTCAGCAAAGAGACAATGTTGGCACACGAACAAACGCTGTAAATCTGCCATAGATACATTTAAGCTGGAAAATTAATAATTCTAACCATTATGGCAGTGAGATCTTGGAGGAGCTCTCACAAGTAACGAGGGCAAAAATGTAGCTAATTTTAAGGTGATGCTTGATGTTTCTGAACAGAACTCTCTAACATAGAGGTGTCTGAAATACTCCTCGATGCCCTATAAGACCCCACCCCACAAATCTCCATTAGCTGCAAACTGAAATCCAATTGAAATCAGGAATTTAATTAAAAGCAGCTCTTCTGAGCCGGCTGCTGGCAGGCATTACGCTGGTAAAAAGTGACAGCTGCTTCATTGGCAGTGCAATGACAACGACTGTAAAAGAGGCCAAGGAATAGGCACGGGCCACCGGTGCCCAAGGACCACCCCATTTTGAAGAAGATATTTGTAAGAAAGGCTTCAGAGCCTTTTATCTGTGCTTTCATCAGCTACGATACTTAACTCCTACTTTAATTTATATTTCGCTGCTGTCTTCCATTTTTTTTGGCTCAGTGGGAGCATAATGCCAATTAAAATTAGTTAAGAAAGAAAATGTCAGTTTTTCCAAATACAACATAATTGTTCTTAAAAAAATGTTCCCTCAGTACCTAGTAAATCCAGGGTTTGTTTGCAATAAATATACATTTCAGAACTCTTTCTCCTTTCTATGAGCGGGCTTAGCTCACTTTGATCCATTTTATTCACGTATGTATTCCCCGCTTTGTGTAAGTATATGATTCCCGTTAAAAAAGGGGGTTGTGAATACCTTATTAAAAAAGCAGAGTTTTCTTGTTTCAAGAAATTCAGGCTCGGTTTCAGGTAAGAACTAGTAGCAAGGGATTAATACTCTCCCAAAATCAATTTTATTAAAATGTCAGAAATAAAAGTACGGTTGGATTCCAGGAAGCGGGTTTGCACATATGCTAATATTCAGAGGCAAATTGTGGCCCTTAAATTAAGTTTCACAGAGGATGGTGGACCGCTCCAGGTATCCACAATAATTCCTGCACTGTGAAGACTGAATTGGAACCCAAAATTTAATATCTAAGTTTAAAGTACCCATTTAATCTTTGGTTGGCTTTTTTTTCTGCCGGAGCTTCGGGTGGAAATGATGGGCCCTATGAAATGATGAGCTGTATCGCATAGCGATGCTTGTCACAGTTTCTCCCTGTGAAGAGACTGTATTGCTTAGTCTAAGAATAACTTTAAAATTCACAGAAAGTAAGAACTGTTGAGCAGCTAAAAATAAGAAGTCATAGGAGGACGCGCTGTTAGGCATAAACATTGAGACCCTGCGAATCAATTTGAGCTGTTGAGCTAACCTAAACATTTTGGGTCAGATCCTCATCCCAGTGAATTCAAAATGATTTGTGGCGAGAACTAATGCTTCTGCCTTTATTTCTGTTTTCCTGCTAATGAGTATCAGATACAACATTGCAAGACTATTCTGTAAACAAAGTGCAAAATTAATCATTTTCAGAGGAACATTTTATTCACAGTAGGCTGTGTAGGGAAGGAATTAAGCCTAAGTAAATAAACAATCAAGGTAAATATGAATACACAGAGAAAGTGAAAAGATCATCAGAAGATGCCGGTTAAAAAATTACTGGATATACGATGAAAGCAAAATATACTGCTTATGAGGAAAATTCAACGATTGAGTAAAATGCTGAGTAATTTCATCTGACCATTAAATTATTTGCAGTTTCCTGCATAAAAGGAAAAAATAGAACAGAAATTCAGGCCCTTGTAACGCCAAAGATTTTTTCTTCATCCAAGAGCAGAGAAGCTCGCAGGTTTACGCAATTTTATGTCAATTAAAATATTCCATATAAACAATGCATACTTGTCCAAACTAACTGAATTCCACTTCCAGTTCTTTCTGGGCAAAGTTTGAGAAAGAAATACTGCACCGCAATATAAAATAAGCAAATTGCATCTATTTTGGAACAAGTGAAGAATTACATGCAGTTCGGCTTCGTCAAAATCTTTCTATCTGGCTGCAGAGGCCTATTATTAGGATGTGTCAAACCTGTTCAGAAACGTCTTTCTACTATTGATAAACAAGCCACACATTAAATTAGGAGATTAAGACGTGCATCCCTTCCAGTTCTTATGTATGTTTAGTCATTAATCCAAAACAACATTGCCAAACCCCGACCACAGAAACAGTAAAAATAAATACCAAAGGTCTGGGAAGAGAAATCCTGAGGTCACAAAGAGAAGGTAACTTCAAGGGAGTATCCTGGAAATTAAGACTTATAAATCATCATAGGCTGAAAGAAACAAATTTCAGCAATTGCATAATGCCATTTTACATGGCTAAAAATAATAAGAGTCGTGGGGCAAATGCCAGGAAAAAAAATTACTGGAAAACTTCACAAACGTTTATGTTCAAAGAAAAGGCTTGAAGCAAGCGAGTTATTCGATGAGAGCCTAAGTGCACAGCCATGGTGCCTTCTAGCCTCCTGTTTGGCATGCCGCTGGCTTCAAACAGGTCTGTCACGCTTAAAGCGATCATTTACACAAAACCAGATCACGTTATGTATGTAATATACATTTTAGTGATGTCGAGGATAAAAGGTCAGTAGATTAATCACCTCTGTTCTATATTCAAAAGTGGGCTGATACTGCTGCCTTTCTGGGTAGAGTAAACTCCTCCGTTCTTGCTAAAGTATTTGTTCCTCCACTCCACAGCTTATTCAAAACCATTAAACCACTGCTGGGTAAAACCATTATATTGTAGAAAATGAAGGTCACCCTGAAAAAGATTATCCTAGACATGATCCCTAAAGATTTTTCTTGAATAAATGTTTTTTTAAATGCTCTTTTTCCTGCCTTCCCCTCTGAGTCCGTTACAGCTTGAAAATTCAAACGTGTATGTCAGTTCAGGCAGGGCACGTGCAATCGGCTGAAAACCTGCAAATTATTAAAATATATTATTTTTAAATTCTTTATATTTTACTGCACCTGCTCAGGAAAGTGAGGTGACGGAAATCGCACCCCGAGTCCTCAGCCCTCCTTTTGTCTGTTATCACGCTATGTGGCTCAGGCAACACCCTGATCACAAGGAGGGTGCCGGGAGTTTTGCCACTGACCGCTCACAGCTTTCACCACACAAACCTCCGGGCTCTGAGAATCAGCCTGTAACAAAGACTGCCAGGCAGCAGTCAGACTTCCCCGTGGCAAAGGAGCTCAAAGGAACGGTGTTTCCTTTACCCTAACAAAGCCTTGAGTCTGTCAACTCAAAAGTATCCTCTTACCATTTTGAGAAAATACCCTTGCTGTGCTGCCTTTTAAAAGATGAAAAACTAGCCTTAGTTATCGGTCTGCTATTCTCATCTTTCTAAACGGTGTTAGTGTATTGAAATTTGCTGTCATATGCTGAAACGTACTCTGTTATAAAACACTGCACGTGGTGAATTTTGTTACAATCTTCTTAGAGGAGATTTAGATTCAAGCAAATTGCATCCCCTCATCCTCCTCTGCATCACACCTGAAGCCGGTATGAACAGAGACAATGGAAGAAGTATTTTCTCTTTCTGCCAAGGACTTCATCTGTATTCCATGTATATAAAGTTGACGCTGAAGTATAACTCTATGGGGTTCCACTTCTGGACTAGACTGTTCTCTTTGCTGCAGAGCAAACCATTCAGATGACTATAATTACACCGCACTACCAGGCGGTCCAGCCTGAGCTCTTGAGCCACAGCAGCTTTTGAGCAGTTTGCTTGATGGGTAGCAGAGATGTGCTTGGCACGGGGGTTTCTGGATAATCTGATTTCCTGCTGCTGGAGGAAGTCTGTTAGCAGCTGCTGCTGAAGTTGACATTGCTGGCTCCCCCCAGAAGCCGGCTGTGCACCCCATTCAGCTACATTGCCCAGCAGGACCTTGTGACAGCCACTGTCATCTCCTGTACATCTCCTACACTCTTCCACTACACAAAAGGGTAAGACTACGTACATTTTCCTTGCAGTGAAGCTTGTTCAGGAAATTTCTGCTAACACATTCTCACTGCGCAGTTCCACCCAGGGGCAGTTCGATAATATCGCTAAGGCAGTCTGATGTTACCCCTGCCTTGGCCACACGCTGTGGCCATTTCTCTTGTGCCTTCTCTGCATCGCGCACGTCACCATTTCCTTTTGTCATGAGCCAGTTTAGGGAACTAACCTGTCAGGAAATAACTCATTTTTCTAACGCCAAGCTTTTCTGTCCCCTTAGTCCCCAGACCAGGTCACCACAGGTCACTGCAGGATCACACAAGACACGGTGCAAGCAGAAGCGAGGAAGGTTTAGCGGGGTGGGAAGTTGCACCTTTTGGCATTCATCAGGTTGCACCGTAAGTTGTGCTATTACACACTGTTTTAGGAATCCTAAGGTAAACCCAGTCACCAAAATCACCTGGGTTCAAAACCAGAATTCTTTAATCCAGAACCTTTTGGTTATCTAGTTTCTCCCACAGCCTGGCAGGCACAGCAGGGGCACTAGCGAGCAGCAGTGTGGAGGCAGATGCAGGAACCCATTAACACACCAAGGGAACTGTACACTTGATCACTTCGCAAAGCTTTGGTAGGTGGCTCACAGACTCAAGAAAATGTTGGTTTCCACTTACTCAGGGCAAGACCTGAGTGTTGCGCTAACAGACCTGTAGCTGTGGAATCAGTCCTCCCTCCAAATTAAACAATTCCTTCCCAGTTCAACCCAGAGTCAGCAAGGAGTGGGGGGAAAAAAAATTAAAAAAGGTTCAGTGCAGGGAACCTCATTGTCATCTACGACATACTTGTCATGTATTTGAAGGGGAGAATGCCAGGGTGGGGCAGGAGAGTCAAAGTCCGTGGCTCTGGTTGTGATTTTATAGACCAGTCTGTGGATGGTACCTTTTTTTCTTTCAGTTCCCGAAGTTACTCAAAGCATTGCCTACGTGTTTAACTTTGCATGTTTTTTTCTGAGTCACATATACATTTAAAAAAAAAACAAAAACAAACAAAAAAAAAACACCAACAAAAAACAGGAGGGAGGAAAAGAAAAGCAGTTTTCATCTAAAAGTGGTGAAAAATTGAGAGGGATGTAGGTCCAGAGACAGCCAGACCCATGAACAGACTCCAGCTTAGTGTAACTTTTTTGCAGAGGTGTCACCAAGACCAAACAACTGCAAATGCAGTTTATCCACCTCCGATTTCAGCAATATAACATTTACCCACTTCTTACCTACACCAGAGAGGTGAGTAATTTACCACCGCACTACTGCACCTCTCTGTAGTCACGGGGTAGCTGCTTACACGAGAAGAACTAGTCCAGCTCTTATTTCAGGGCCAGATCCAAACTTCAACAAAGTCTTTTTCGTTTCCTTCACAGAAAGTTCTGTTCTAACACATTAATGACATGTAGCTTAGATGACACGAGAGGTGGAAGTCTTCCAAAATACATTTAGTTTCCTGTCAGAAAGTATTGCGTGCCTTTGTGCAGGAAATTATAAAATAGAAAATAAACATGTAAATATACCATTTCAACACATCCTCTACATCAAAGCAGACCTGATGTTTTTAATTTCAGCTTTTTGAGGTTTTGTTTTTATAAGTTGCTGAATTTATTTTGTAGCTCCTGTTTATGAAAAGAACTTTAAAAGAGTTAGAAATTACATTTATCAAATGAGGAAAAACTACAACTATGAAATTCGCAAAAAGGCAAATAATTTGAACCCTGTATGCGCACGCATGCGGACACACACACACAAACTTATATATATTTAAGTTAATGACTGCTGAACCACAGACCACATGCAGAAGAGTAAAAACCACCCACAACCAGATGTGCCACTGTAAATCCCGTATTTTAGGATGTATTGGGTGAACTCCTCAGTGCGCAGGAAGACACAAGTTCCCACACTATTAGTAGCAGCGATACGGATTCCTAGAAAGACCAACTACCTTCACGTACCTAAAAATAATCCAAGATCCGACTGGGAGGTACGGCGCTTGTGAAGTAGAGGGAGGGTTTACTGGAGTGAAAACACATGATTTTGAAAACCGTCCAGCACAACACAGAAGTGAGAACAGCAGCGACACGTCACTTCAAACCTCCCGAGAACCAAAGGGCTGCAGAAGGAATTCCACCCTTTCCCACGGAGTTTCGGATAAATACACGAGTGCTGCACTTCGACTGAATGCATCGGTGCGTGGCTTGTAGAGCCATAGAGAGCCACTGTTTCGCTATGAAACAGCGGCCTCAGGTTATATTTGAATTTTCCTCTGGTAGGAAAGTGTAGCGGTGGGCTGCTGTAGCAAAATGCTTCAGTTCTCTGCACTATCCACCGCTGAATAGGAAACCGCAATTCAAAAGTTTCCTTCAAGCTATAAAAATAAAGCAAAGTTGTTTTCAGGGCATGGAGAAAAAGTCATTTCCAAAGTCCCTATCCAGCTACAAATACGCTATATAAGACCAAATACTTTTTTTTACCTGGGAATATCTCTCACTGATCTAGTAGAGCAAAGTTTGTTGATATTCAGGGTTGCAAACCCATCTGTTTACTCAGGCTTTTGTCTGTCAGCATAGTTTGAAGAGGTCGCTTTGAGAGATCAATTTTTTTCCTGGGGGTTTCTTCAGAGCTACCACAATTTGTTATTGCATCTGTTTAGAGGCTTTAATTTGTGGTTTTCAGGATTGCATAACTGCACAGAGAGGTGGTGAGAGGCCCACATGAAGAGTTCAAAATAAGTTTGACAATATAGTAAATATCTACTCAGTAATTTTCCCTGTACTGAGCACCACAGAATGCCAAAAAAATTATTAATCGGGCTAGTGTGTGAACGTGGCTTTATGAGGACATACATTTCCATTCAGATGCTAAAATGCTGAATTCCCTTCATTTGCTGTTGACACCAACTAAAGACGATGCACCGGGGGGCTGCAAACCAGGCGCCTGATTAGATTGCTCTAAAACAGCCTATTTGGAACCAGATAAAGAAAAAATAAAATGAGATTTTAATTTTGCCTTTTATTCAGAGTTCTCGTAATAAGTTACATAAAAATGAAGTAAGCCGCCCGGACTCCCATGAGGAGGCTCAGCATTAATTTTTCCATTTTGCAGATGTTAGACGGGAGGCACGGAGACATGCACAGTCACATTTGGGGAAGCACGGGCTGCACCCAGGGGGAGCTGCAGGTCCTCAGGGTCTCCGGGAATCTGCAGCCAGAGACCTGGTGTCGGCCACAGGCAGAAACGGGGCGCTCAGGACCCATACACACATTGAATGTTTGGGTCGTGTGTCCCCAAAGTCAGCGTGGCAAGCACCTGGGTGAGCGGCAGCTGTAGCAGCAGCTCAGGGATGCACGAGTCACATTTGCATAGCAGAGGGCAGTGTTCCGCATTTTGGACAACTAATATCCGTTTCTGAAGAAGCTGGTGAGGAAACGATGTGCACGCTGCAAGCCGGGAACCCTGCATCAACGGAGCGGAAAGGCTGCGAGCCGAGCTGGCGTATTTTGTCTAGGGCTGTGTCTATACACCAAACTAGATTTAAGCTCCGTACCTCTGGGACAGGTCTCCATCTAGTCCAGCAAGAAGGAATTTACCGGCCATAAATTCCTCCTGACTGGGTTGAAGACTGAAGCCGGCCCGTGTGTGCTCAGCTCCGCGTACTGCAAGCACTTTGCTACTGATACACAACCCACCCAACCTAAACCAGCCCCGGCATGTCCACCCTGGGGACAGTACTTAGGTATACCTCACCTTTTCCATGAGGTGACACTTCAGCAATCTGTTTAAGGACTTTGCTAGACCGACTCACGTGAGAAGCTTGTCTTTATACTTCCCTTGACAACACAAAAAAAACATCGCTGCCCCCCAGGTCTCTGCAAGCGAGTGGCCGCCCTGACTGACAGCTCGCCTGGGTGCAGCAGGACACCCAGCGAACAGGGGGACATGGCAAAGGCAGCGCTCCTCTGCCACCTCCACCATCCCCGCCACTCACCCGTGGTGGGACTCCCCTCCCCGCGGCACCGGCCGGGCCCCAGCTCCGTGGCGGCGCGGGAGAGTGCGGTCGCGGCTGAGCTGGCAGGAGAAGCCCCGGGGGACGCACGACCCGGGACGGGACGGGACGGGACGGGACGGTCTTCCCCGGGGATGCCGAGGCCGCCC
>VYXH01010792.1:110706-170501 GCA_013397275.1 Burhinus bistriatus
TGTAAATAACCCTTTTTTTTTTTTTTTTTTTTTTTTTTTTTTTGAGAAGCGTTTACTATTTTTTAAGGAGGCTCTCTTCCTACGGGATCTGTTCCCAGCTGCGTGTGTGCGCGGGTGTGTGTCTGAAAAGTTGTGTACAAGTGCTCCGTGCTGCCTAGCAAGTGCTAACTGGGATTTCTAGTATTTCTTTGTGATGACCGATTTTGAAATGGGTTTCTCTAATGCCAGGAAATCGCGTCTGATGTTGTCAAGTACTAGAACTGCCAGTAGCCAGAGCTGAACGGAATGTCCTATTTATGTGGGGGGGTTTTGTAAGACGTTCGTTCACCTTTTTTTTTTTATGAATTTTTTTAAAATAATAAAGGTTGAGTAAATACACGTCTAACCTTGACTGCCTCTGTCTTCAGATCGCTACGTTCGCTTTCCCTGTTGCCTACCTCGCACTAGCCTCCTCGCAGCCGAGGAGGGGAGGGCGAAGCGGCAGGCGGGAGAGGATGCGCTGCTGGGGGCTCGGGGGCGGCGAGTCGCTGCCGCGCCCGGCGACGGGCTCTCGCTCGGCTGCGGNGGGGTGTGTACTGGGCGTCCCCAGAGGGAAATCCAAACCTCCCGGGCTCCCGGGGGAAGGGAGCACCTCGGTGGCCCTAGGGACCGGCCAGGAGGACCGTGCGCTGCCTCTCTGACCCCGGCGAGCTCCCCCCACCCCTCCCCCTCCCCGGAGGGCGAAGGTGCAGGGCTGGCCGGCGCCGTGCAGGCAAGGGAATCCTGGCCAAAAAACCAGGCAGGGGAAAGCCGCCCTGGCCGGGAGAGCCGCCCCGCCGAGGACGCCCCGTCGCGGTCGCCCAGGCGGTGCCGGAGCCCGGCTGGGGGCAGCGCGACCGGCACCTGCGGCGAGGTGGGGCCGGCCCCGCCGAGAGAAGGGCTGCGGGGCTCGGGCAGGCGGGCAGCGCCCAGCCCGGCGGTGCGGGGCTCACCCCAGCCCCTCCCCGGGGGCCGGCAGCCGGGTGCGAGGTGCCGGAGCTCGCTCCCCCGGAGCCCGACAGGTGAAGCCGAGCGTGGAGGGCATCCCGCAACCCCCGCAGGAGCTGTGCGAAGCCGCCCACAAACAGCGGGTCTTTAAGCACCGCCCGTTGTGCCTCTGAACGCCTCCTTGTCCTTGACAGCAGCGGGACGGGGCGCCCGGGCTGTTCAGCCCCTAAGTTTTGGAGAGGGGTTCACCGCCCGAAGGTAAAGCAAGCCGGGGACGCCGCTCTCCGCAGCTGGGGGACAGAGTCGCGCCCGCAGTACTGAGCTAAACCTGCGGGAAGCTGTTTGTAAGGGAGTTATAGCCCCTGTCTTGTCTATGACAATGTTCCTCTGTCCCCGCAGCGTCCCTGTCCCTCAACATTCACGGTTTAGATCGGCCCGTGTTACCGTTCCCGCCGGTACCCCGTAAGACAGGCAGCACGGGGCGGTCTCTCACCGCTCCACCAGCGGCTCCGACCCCGCTCCTCGGTCCCCTCCGCCCCCGCAGCCCCTGCCCTCGGCGGGAGCGCAGCGCCCCTGGAAATCGGGCCACTTTGGCTGAAGCGTCCAAAGATCCGGTTCAGGTTTCGGGCTTCCCGACCCGTCTGGCCGCGCAGCCTGCTCTGCCGGCCCCTAAAACCCTCCGGTACTTCACCTTTCCCCTGCCCCCACGAGCGGACGCCCGCCCGGCCTCCCGCGGCACCGGGCGTGGGGCTGCACCGGCTCCGCCCGACTCGGGCACCTCCGGTGATGCTGGGGCAGCGGGGCGAGAGCCCGAGGCGGGCTTGCTTCCCCCGCCTGTGCGTTGGGCGCTAAGCGCTGAGCCCACGACGAAGCCCCGGATGGGAGGGGAAACCTCCGCGGCAGCCCCAGCAGGGCAGGCTGCGGCGGGACATCACCCCGCTCCTCCCGGCCCGGGCAGCGCCCGCCCCCGCACGGTAAAGGTGCTTCCAGACACCGTCCGTGCCTCTCGCCCGGTGCACGGCAGCCTCGGCTCCTTCCCCGCCACCCCACGCGGGACGAACGGGCGCTTTTCCCCGGTCCCAGACTCTCAAGCATCAGCAAACCCGGCTAAGGACGGCGACGCCCCGCTCCCCTTCCACGGTATTCCCGACACGGAAGGAACGAAAGTCACATCGGCACATGCAGAAGGAGAGGGGGGAGAGGCAGGCGCCCACACCGGGCTCCAGAGACCAGGTGAAGGTGCTGCTACCCCAGCAGAGCCGGACGGAGGGCCGCCACCGGAGCAGCACACCGCCCCGCTGCCCGCCGGCCCCCAGCGCAGCCCGGTCCCGGCCCCCCGTAGCTCCTTTCTCAGCCCCACGCGTGTCGTGCCGTGGAAACCAAAGCTAGAGGAGCTCTTGGAAACCCGCGCAGCGGGCCTTCTTTCAGGAGGCCGCCGTGAAGGACTTTCTCACGTCGCCTTAGGGGAAGGGCGGTGGGTGCCCCCTGTGTCGCCCCGCTGCCCGCAGCCGCCCGGCGGGGCCGGTACCAGCCCGGGCGCAGGCGGGGGAGAAGCCCCACGCAGAGCCGGGTCACTGGGTAGGGCTAAACTCGGCTCCCAGAGGCGTGCGAAGGCCGGAGCTGATGCCCGGAGCTGATGCCCGGCTCACCAGCACCCACCCGGCCCTCGGGGTGTCAGAGACCGCGCGGCTCCGCGCCCACCCTCGAAGCCGGCATCGGGTTAGCCGAGGTTGCCTCTACGGGATTGCTCCTTCCTCCCCCAACATCTTAGTTTTCCTTACTTTACACTAAAGCTCTTCTTTGCTTTCTCACCTCGTTATCTCTTTTTCTTACCCGCTTTTGCCATGCTTTAGTTGTAATCCGAAGTTACGGGCAACCCCCGGGCACGTCCCCACCCCAGGACATTTTCCGGTCATATGGACAGAAATGATCACTGTCCTTACTCGAGTTTTAATAGTTACGGAAACAGCCCCGTCTTTACTTTCTGCTACTAGCAGATTTTGGTCAAAGGCTATCGGAGGCCAGGATTATTTTTTTTTTTTTTTTTCCCTAAGTAACTCAGCTTTCTAAAGCTACATTCCTCCTTTAAACCGAACACAGAGCTCTTATTTATCACTTTCTCTTTAATCAGCAGCAGAAGAAAAATTCGCTGTGAATGCCCGGAATCCCTGAAAGACATCATCCTTTTCCTTTGCACAAATCAAAGTTATCTGTTCCTATTATATCCTCCACTTAAAATGAATCATAAGCCTCCATCCCACTGAGCTTTCTCGGGGACACTTGTTTAGCACAGACGAGAACGATACGCATTACCTCTGAAGAACCCAGGGTGTCAGAAGCCTCTCCGGCTGATACAGAGTACTGAGGAACGTCCTATCTTTAAAACGCATTTTTACTGCCTTTTCACCCTCCTAGTGCATGGCAAACAGAAGTCAGAGAGCAGCGAAGAGATTTATCAGAGAGAGATCTGAGTGGTGATTACATGTTCTGTCAATAATTAATTGAATTATGTCCTCAGCATAATTACATACAGTCTTCTAGCCGAGAGGGGAAAAGAAAGAAGGAAGTTGTGGTGTGGTCGGAGGGGGATCTCAGGACATGGTTCCAGTCATTAAAAATGTGATGTAATGTTGCAATCTGATGTATTCTGAGGCACAAATGGGGAAATACAAATGAAACCAACTACTAAAATACTATTTGCTTTACAGCAGGGAGACAGCCAAAGCACTTGCTTTCATTTGTTGTTTTCATTACTACTTTCTGCTGGGGATTTAAAGGTGTTTTACAATGAACAGACCAGAGGTCTTACTCATTTGATCTATAAGCTTTACGTTGTAGATTTTGTATTGTTCACCACGTACTAACTGACTATATTTGATGTTTCTAAGGTTTGAAATAAAAATTAAAATCAGTCCAGCAAAGCATCATATATCCAATACAAATACCGAAATGACACATTCAAAGAATCTTGCAAGCAAATTCTTACTCTGACACTAATTTTTCTGCACTTCTTCCAGTCATAAGGGAGATCGTCATATCATTATTAATTTATTATTTACTAAGAGCTGTTAGAGTGCTCTTTTGGTACACAAAGGCAAGAAAACAAAGGGCTTGATTCAGTTCTCACACAAGTTTTGCACTGGTGTAACTTCAATGACCCGGGTGTAGTCACTTCAGAACCACCTGGGTGTAATTATGATCAAAATCTGGGCTATTGCACTTCCTTTGCTTTTCTAATGGTTCAAACCCTCTATTTCTTTTCTACAGGCTGCTGCGGAAGACAGACAGCTGTTTAAATACAGACCTCAAAATTCATTCTCAAGTTCCTCCTCGCTGACAGTGCCAGTGTCCCAAATCCTGTCAGAACTCAGTCACGTCAGCACTTTTCCTCACTGTTCTGCACCCTCCCTACAGCCCGAGAGTTGTAAACCCCATCGATACATGTTCCTTTCCACTTGTTATGGCATATCCTCTTGGTGTCTTGAGCTTTAGATCAGGTAGATTTTCATTTTAAACACTTTTAAGCATCCAGCTGCCAAGAGGAATTTGACACCTGCTTCCTTCTTAGCAAATTTCTCTTTTCAGACAAATTCTTGATGACATCTCTTGAAAAGGGGTTCATTTATGACCTCCGCTTAATTGACTACTCCATGTATTTCTCATCTTCTTGGCCTTCCACCTGCTTTTTCAGAAATTTTAGAAGTGGTTTACCGTGCTAAATGCTCTAAAAGTCAACAGCCAAAAACATCGTAACTAGAACAGTAAGCACTATTCAATCCTTCCTGTGTGAAAATACACCACTAGACAAGGCTAAAATCCTTCAGCTAATGTTTTTTATCAGAAGTCTTCTCAGGGTATAAAGCTTATGCTCACAAAAGTAAGGATCCCACAGTCTGGTCCACGGAGTTCCTGTGCCCATCAGACATGGACGATCAGGCCTATCTGATGCTTCCTGCCTCTTTTCCAAGTTAATAGCTCCTTCTTGACTTTGCTCATGGAAGCATTTGCTTCCATTTCCTTTTAAGTAATAAAAATCCTCCATCTTGAGAGGACCTTTAGGACATGGCCACATGGGGCAAGGTAGTTCAACCTGCTACACATCACTCCCCCAGTGCCCAGAATTACCCTGACACAGAGGCGATCCCTGAATGTCTGATAAAGGCAACATCTAAGAGCTGCAATTCTTCCTGGAGACATTCAAGGATGAATTGGCACATGGCCCCTGGCAGAAGGGGATCCCATTATCCGTTACAGAGTAATGGGCACTACAATGAACGATAAACAGATGTAAATTTTACTGAAACCCCTAGCAATGAGGGTAAGGACCACGGCAAAGCTTTCTCTCTCTTCTGTCCATCTTCTCCCTCTCACCTTCTTAGGCTTATAAAGCCACTAGTGCTTGAGCAGTCTGCATTTGACCAGACTCTTACATCCATTCCAAGGCACTCCAGGTGGGATTTTTAAGGTCACGTTTCTATTTCCTTGGTGGGTCTTGCTTTTCTTGCCTGAAAAGTCAGTCAGGATGTACATTCCTTGCAGTAGCCAAAATTTAGTCCACTTATTTAATTACTTCATGTTATGAGGCACAATTCCTCAAATGATGTGGAATTTACACAAGGGCTCACAGCACAGAACCTCACTTCAAGTATCTTAAATTTGAAAAAATTGGTGTTGAAACATCTTTCTCAGAGCTCATTTAACTTCATAAACATAATTATGCCAAAGATATAGTTAGTGCCAAAGACCTGACAGTGGAAATAATTTCTAAGAATAAAAAACGTTACATAACCTAACGATAAATTTTAAAACATACATTTATGAAAAATTATATTTTATTAAGTGATAAATAAAATTTAAATGTACATTATGAATTTTTAAAATCGTTATAAGAGAGGTGACCCTTATAAAAACTATGGGACTGGGCTGAAAAAATTCTGGAAGTTGCACAATTAAAGACAAGGAAAAAAAAATTTTTAGTTATTTGATCACTTACCATTTGGGATGAAGGACAACCAGGAAAGAATAGGGCACAAAGCTGCTGTCAACTGGATTTGAGCACATGGACATAGAGAACATACTGTGCTACTAACACACAGACACATGCATACAATTGCAAACAGAGATCAAAATTAGTCCAAAACGTGTTTGGAACATTGGAAAGGGAGAGGGAGGGAGCTGTGCATTTTATAGAATGCAATATTTATTTCAAAAAGTGATAATTATACAAAAATCTAAGCAAATTACCAAGTTCGTTTTTATTTTTTCTCACTCTAAGTGCAACACATCTATTGCACATATGTCAGTGAATAGTGAACAGTTCTGGGGAAATGGAAGATATTAGACAGAATTCAGTTGTCGTTTCCTCTATTTCATTTTATCTTTTTTTTTCTTTTAACTGTATATTGCTGTCTCTAGAATGCACACCACTGGAATAATCACGCTGAGCTCTAGTTTTTTTGATGTTCACGCAGATCTACAGATTTTTTTAGTTAGTATTTTGCTGACTGATGTATCTCTGATACTAAATAATCTACCATGCCATCAGACTAAGTCAATAGTTCTATCTACCTGATTAGAGCAAAGGTGTGGTAAGCAAACACAAGAAAGAATTTGTAATACATGGAATCATTCCCCAGAACTGACCTGCAAGACCTCTCCTATTCCCATGAGATGTCTTCACTTGATTCTCTCAGATGAAATAATTTCCAGAAATTCTCTACTGGAGGAACAGAATGGAAGAAGAAAAAGAGCAGATCGAGGAAGAAACGTCATTGATCTTGTTTTTAATTTTTTTACTAACTGAACTTTAAAGTCTTCAGCTGCATTCTCATGAACATAAAGAGAGGTTTGGAGAAACTCAGTAGTGATTTACCAGTAGAATCGAAACATAGTGATACGTACCACAGAAATACATCTGTGTTTCCTAAAGTTGGATAGGAAGCTATCCGGAGGGATGTGTATTGGCACTTCCTGCAGACACTGCTGGAAGCTGGAAAGATCTCTTTTGTCTTTTACCACATATTCTGTGTTACTATGAACCTGCTTTGAAATCTTTTGTTTTGTTAATAAATCTAATCCTTAGAAAAGTGACTTGACAAAAAGGGAAATCAGACTTTATTTTATCTTTCCAGTTACTGAATGTGCTCACCGACTCACAATTCATTTCCCGATGGGTCAAGCTTCCCTTGCTCAATGCAGTCAGAGAGTGCTTCATGGGCCAGAGGATGGGGAAGAAGCCATCCAGCGTATAGGGTCTCTGAGGGAGGCTGCAGCACTGCATTACAAATGCCCAAACTGTGGGATGATGGAAAGAGGGAGCTGGTTGTCTATTTCCCATGCACAGCACTGACAGTTGACAGATATGCCCAGCTCAATATTGTCTGTGAAACCTGGTACTATTTTTAATGCCAGGTGAGCAATCAGGGCATTCATTGTAATTCCCACGTCATTTGTTTTTAGACGATGGATGTGTCATCATTGTAAAGTGGAATTTGGGGTTTTTTTTGAAAAGAAATCAACACTTAAGCTATACTTTTGAGCAAGTCAAAAGACACCCAAGGGTATGATTGTCTTGTATGCTGCTCTTTTTAATAAGGCCAAGGAAAAGCATCACTGGATGGGATGATAATCAACTGCTGCTTTAATGCAGACAATCGAAGAAGACTCCTTACTGATGGTTGTAAATTCATCATTAAGGATACCACTCAGAGTCATTTGGCATGACATTTTTTATGCACAGAACAGAAAAGTGCAGTATTAGCTCCTGAGTGATTGGATGAGTTGTACATCCATTACTGGGCATATCAGAAAATGTTTCCCAGCTTCGACTTATCTCCTACACAAACTGAGAAGATGCAGATTGTCTTGCTGTTGTTTACTCAAATTTTGGTGCATTTTTTCACTCTGTCCAAGATGCTATTTATTTGAGAACCTACTATCATCATGTATTGTAGATTTTGCTGCTGACTCTGAGATTGTAAGAGTCTGGCTGTGTTCACATATTATGAAATCCACAGGATGACAGGCAATATGAGAGCAAATTAGTTGCACTAATCCTATAACGGATAAACATTTCTCAGTTCACTGCTTTGGGAAACAAGGGAATTGGTAGATCATAAGCCCAGGAAAGCTGGACAAATTTTGGATCAAATGTTTTATCTGCCCAAGTTGCCAGTTCAACCTGGCTAAAACGCATGTGTCATCCACATGAAAATCGCAAAATTATTCCAACAAGAATTCATTAAAACACAAAAACATTAAAAGTAAAATCTCAAAAAATCTATACTCACATTTTCATAATAGACCATCTTTTTCATTTAAGATGTTTCATTTCTAAATATAACTAGATTTTATTTTCCAGAAGAAATACGTAAAACAAAAAATGAAAAGTTTCATTTTCTGTTTTGGCCAACTCTAAAATCTACATTTTCCTGTTATACAAGTGAAATAAAATATACATTATTCAAATTCCCTGCTCTGTAGACTTTCTTCCTGTTCACGAATTGTTCATGAACTGGTTATGATCTGTTAATCTACTCTTTATCCACACACTTCATCGATCAAATTACATGAACAAATTTCAGCCAAGAATATATCAACTAATTCTTCACTCAGGGTATTTATTTAACTGTGATATATGACCGTCACTTATATGAATGGTGTCCTATTTGCTCCCCTGCTGGACATATGACTTTTTTTTTTTCAGAGAGGAAGTACCAAATATTGAGTCATGACACTTCTCAGATGTGAATTTTCAGAGGACTAATCATTAAATGTTTAAAAGGTATACAAAGTTTCTACCCAGACAGCAGCATTATCCACACACCTTCAGTGCTCTGAAACAACATATTTTACTTAACCATATGCACAAACTATAGATATAGTTTACAGGAGAGACTAGATAATAAGAATGCTCTTTAAAAAAAAGGGGGGAAAAAACCCCCCAAAACACTTCGATTTCAGTATTTAGGCTTCCAGTATAAACTATCTTTTTTCCCTGTAAGTAATAGTGAGAATTCAATCATACCTCAGCTGCCAGATAGTTAGGACACTCACTTAAAGGAGGAGGTTCAGGTACAAGCCTAGCTCACGTTCATGGATCTGAATCTGGAATTTCCACACCCCTGCCAATGTCATAGCCTGTGAAATACACAAACCATTTACTTGGAACTTTAGGGGAACAGGTGTTGATCAGCGCTTTTGGGGGATGATGGGAGAAAGACTGCTCATTTTCCTAGCAAAGCTACTTATTTAGGAGATAAAACAGGTATGTTATAGTATCAAGCAAAAGATCAGGTACATGCCATAACTGTGAGGCTAATATTTAAATCCAGATAATTGTCATTCTTCTTTATTTTATTTTGACCAGAATGTCTATTCTGACTTGAGAAACCTTCCCAATGAAAATTTACTTTTAGCCAATACACTCCCTTATAATATAGCTGAATTTACGAGAAATTTACTCCCCTCCCCCCAAAAAAGTTTCATCCAAAAGTTTCAGGCCAGCTGTAGGATGGACTTTCAGAGTCACATCTAACTGCTTTCATTGTCTGATTGGTCAACATGTTTACATATCTTCTCCTGCTGTGCATATGACCAAGCACTGTGCAGGCAGGCATGCTGGCCAATAACATCTCAAAAAGCAGTGAAACATTCCCATCAGTGCAAGCAACAGTTCTCAGTATAAATAATTGTCTTGTCATCTCTCCCCAGGCTCATTCTCTTTCCTTTCTTTTTCTCTCGCCTGCATTTCCTCAGAGATGTTCTTTCTCCGTCAACATATCCTCGTGTTACTTCTCTGCAGCTCTGCTGCCCTCCATTCTAAAATCTGGCATTACAGTGAAACTTCCAAGAATTCCATTCTCTGAAGCATTATGAGTCACACTGTAGTCTTCAGCAATATTTTTAAAACACCAATGTTTTTTTAATCACTCTTGAGACCCACAGAAGAAAGTAAGGATATTATCTTGCTAACTTACAGTCGTGGTTGTTTTTTCTATTGCCACCCACACTCTCTCATCTTTCTCCAGATACTCTGCTCCAGTCTCTCAATAGTGCAGGCATATGGTATTCAAGCATGCCAGAGTCTGACTTCAAGTTTTAGTCATTTTTCTTCCTGTAAAAAGGATGGAGGGACATTAAGCCTATGACCATTTGAAAGCTTTGTTTATGCAAGAGTTTTGTTAGGGTTCATACTTTAATAAGTAAAGTTTATGCTGTACCGTAAAACTAACAGAGGAGCATCAGGTCTGAACCATTAATTCATCAGATCTGAATACCAGCAATACCATGTGTCTGGTATGTCAGAGGCAGCACAGAATTCACTGGTGCAGCAGTGAACATAGGAAGGGGAGAATCCCTGCCTCCTCCTTGCAGTGATTTCCAAAAAAGCCTTTTAACAGAGGAGCTGGTTATCTGTAGGAACTGTAGTTCTAAATACCGTCCCTGATAATAAAAATATAAATTTTTATGCCACTATTTGAAGAGCTTTCCATTTTAACCAAAAAAAAAAAAAAAAGAAACATTACTAAGCTATGGTAAAGTTATCAGTTCATTTTCATTGTATGTTTCAATGCTTTTTCTTTTTTCTTGTGCATGAGGGACGAGGCAGCCTATATTACAAAAGAGTTATTTGCAGCTTAGGACAGAAGTTCCACAAATTGCTGTTATCTGCCCTGCAGATGCTCATGTGACACACTGAATAAATATACCTCAAGGTAAGCACGTAACACTGGACAATGGGCATTCAATAAAGAAGATCCCTAAAGACAACAGTTATCTGAGCTTCTGTAGAGATCAGCTTCTTGCATGAAGCATCCGAGTATGACTGGCTGCCCCATGATAGTCTTTAGAAAAAGCTGCCAGGAAATAAGCGGATGAAGAGACCTAGATTTCAAATTACCAGCTGATCATATGAAGAAAGTACATTCTTAGGTCTCAAAAGTTACTGAAAAATGGTCAGTGAGCTTGCCTGTGCAAGATATGGTTGAGATAACTGTGAAAATAAACACATCATTGAGAAATGGAGGTAGGATGAGTGAGATTTGCTTAAGAAAAGGCGAGAACAGTGTTAAGCGAAATAGAAAAGAATCCATATTAAATAGTAACATTAATGCAGTAAGCCAGGAAGCTATGAGTGATCGAGACTCCTCAAGAATAAAGTTAGATGAGGCATTTTATACACACACATGCATATATTTATTTGTCTACATAAAATAAAGCACAATCATACTGAAACTGCTCATTTTACATCCAGCACATACAGGGCTTTTCTGTTTCGCTGCCTCATACCCAGAAATGTGGAAAAGCAATAAACTTGCCTTTCATTTTAGTAGGATTTTGCTCCTACTCTATGTAACTTTAAGAAATCTTGGCCAATTTTTTTACTTGATTGTATCAATCCTAAGCTTTTGGAGGATGCTGTAACTACCAGGCCAAGATGTTTAAAAATTGCTTTACTCCCTGCATTTTTTTTAAGATTAAAAAGGAAAAGATCATTTTCTATGACATAGGGCCAAAATATTAGCACAGTTGCCTAATGTTAAGCTTTTCAATCCATATTTAGTCTCCTTATGTCAGTGAAGTTGTTAGACCTCAGTGACAGATACCCACAAGCCTCAGTGAATGGCTGTGAGATACAACCCAGCTAAACATCAAATTATTTATAAACTCATTATTGTTATAGATTCAGATGCCTATTTAAATACAGACATCCAATTTTGAACATCTGTCATAAGACTGGAGCAGTGATGGGCTAAGATCTTTGGTAACTGCTGATGCCATCGATCAGCTGTAGAGATTTCAATTTTTCACCAAAGCTATCGTTAACAAAAGAGCACCTCTTTAAGCCCCTCTGTTTCATTGTTTTGTACTACTTCTAAGAAAAGAATATTGCCATCTCCTCTGAACCCCCATCGCTGTGATTTCGTGCCTTGGACAGAACAGGATGCAACCGACACTACAACCAACCTCTGGTCTGGGCAGCACATGTCAGGCTTAGCAAAGAGAACGTCATCAGTCAAAGATCAATAGTTAAAATTTCCAGATTACTCTGAATCATTCTCCTGAGCGGCCTTTGTACTACCTCTTACTGGCTTTTCAGGAATAATTAGAAACAGGCGGCAGTTGCACCATTTCTGTAAGTTTAAAGCAAGCTGAAAATCAGAATCAAGTTGCTACATTTTCAACAGCAGAAAATGTCAACAGCACAGGCAATTTTCATCTGAATTTACACATGCTTTTTTCAGTGCTTCATGGAAAGAAAAGCCAATTGACACAATAGGGAAATCTAGCACATGCAAAGTATGAAGCTCTGAAAATTAAGACTGTTGTGAAATTTAGAAACGTGATACTGATGTGAATGTGCATGCCTCTAAAACAGACTCTTCTATTACAGATCTCAGATTTGTATATGCCAGACATAGCTGAAAGAAAGCCAAAGCCTAGATTAATCCACTTTTTATATGTTGCCTGCATATGTATCTGAAAATCAAAACACAGAAAACAGTATCAGAGAGCTCACAAAGAAAATAACATTTAATTAGTTAGCTATACAGATGCACAGGTTCAGGAACGGACTCACCTTGAAGGATTTTTTGTTTTGTTTTTTTTTGATTCCACAAAACGTACTTCCAGAATTTGGCTTTCTTTATAAGCATTCTTTAATGAACTCCCCAATGCTAATGATTCAGTCGCCAAAAAAAGTGTTATTTTGTTCACTCTTACCTTCTTTTTCTACAAAATGTCCCCTCAATACCATTTATGGAAAAAAGCAAAATAATACTTGGGGTAATCAAAGGGTAAGCATCCAAGTAATTCAGAAAACAAAGACTGCATATTTTAACAAGCTAACCCTAGCACAGCAATATGATGGGAGTTACAGCTGTGACAGACATTTTAACTGGGGAAGAATCGATGCAGATTTGCAGATGGAAGTCATGTCTCAAAAATGTGTTAAGCTTGTCTAAAGGAACATGTGGATAAGATGACCTGGTAACTGCGGTGTTGTAATTCTATACTTGGATACTTGGGTGCATACGACTTGGATTTCCGTAAACCTTTGGGAAAATTCATAGGCCTTTAAAAGAGTGAAGCTACCATGGCACAAGAAGAATGGTCCTCTTGTGCATTATTAGCTTTTTCCAAGCTAGGAAAGGGAAGAAGGAACTAATGGTTAATTGTCAGAAGGGAGCAAGGTTACTTGCAAGGCATTACAAGGTCTCTGCTGGAATCTCTGCTGTTCAGCATGCTCACGAGTAATCTCAAATACAGAGTAAAGAAAAACTTTACACATTCTGCTGATGATATTAAAATTACTCAGGATAGTAAAAACTAACATTGTTTGAGGCAAAGTATAGAAGTATCTCACAGTACTAAATGACTAGCTGGTAAAGTGACAGATGAAATTAGTCATTTCTAAGTTAGGAAAAAAGGTGTGTACACATTGTTGCACATAACAGCTGCCTGATATAACTCTGGACAACAAAGTCTACAGAGATTTTAATGATTTAATGAAACTATATTTTTTAATTCATTCATATCAGTGATTCAGAGTATTCCTGATAGTGCCTTTTAATTTTGTTGAAAGTTGGTGGCATTTAGACTACCATGGTATTTTTTATAATTCCATTCTGGGATTGAGTTTCTCTGTCTTTACAGTGCTTAATAAATATGAATTAACTATCCTAACACTCTATGAGGTCAATAAACTATATAACTCTCCTCTCACATGGGAAGAAAACTGAGGTATGTCAGTTAAATGATTTGCAAAAAGTGCTAAAAATGTGTCGAGCAACTCTCCACTAGAAAACTGTCATTTCCATTGAATCCCTTCCTAAAAGAAATTAAATTTAATTTAAGCTTTTCTTGACAAAGTGAAAAACATTCTAAAATGTAGATACATTTCAATCAGACATTTCTGTAAAAGACAGGTTCAAATTTTCACATTACAATATTCTCTATTTTTAAAATTACAAATGTTTAAAGTGAATATATTTATTTTAGCCAAACACTACAATTCAAAGGACCCAAAATAGTATTAGTTTGAATCTTTTTTTCCTGAAGATGTTCAACAACTTGGTTTTTCTTCCCACTTGGGATGACTGCTTTTACAATGTCTAAATTTTTGGGGGGAAAGAGAAACCAATAAGTTCATTTCCTGACCAGATCTGCTTGTCCATTACATGCCATGAGTTGACAACACCGCAAGAACTACCTCTGAGGAATTCTTAACTTCTTCTGTCTAGTAGTATGTCTTCATAGATTAAATTTTCTGGTTACAGAGTAGGTCCCTGTTGATTAACATTCCCCGAGGCACCCTACGATGTGTGTAGCGGATACAGAAACAAAATGGAAGTTTCCTGCTCCAGATGTACCTCGGCTGAAACTAAAGATTATACTGGTAGGTAAGGTAAAACACTGCAAAAAATTACCTAATTGTAATAGAGGAACTGATATGAATTTTAAAGTCTGTGGTAGAAACAGCACTGAACCATGATCTGAAATGATGGGCTTCACCTGGTCAGTCAACCTGTAATTCTACATACAGCCCACCTAAGGCTCTATGGATATGAATAGATTGAATTAGGTGACTACCTGTACCTTTTTAGACTTCTTCAGCTGCTGGTCTTCACCCTTGCAGGCTCTCTGTTAAGTATGAAATCAAAATGTGCTAAAAAAACCCCATGCACCAACGCATGCTGGGAGAGGACCAGCTGGAAAGCAGCTTTGCAGAAAAGAACCTTGGGTCCTGGTGGACACCAAGTTGAACATGAGCTAGCAACATGCCATAGAATCATAGAATCATTTGGTTGAGACTTTTAAGATCATCAAGTTCAACCATTAACCTAGCACTGCCAAAACCACGTCCCTCAGCACCACATCTACCCGGCTTTTAAATACCTTCAGGGATAGTGACTCAACCACTTCCCTGGGCAGCCTGTTCCAATGCTTGATAACCCTTTTGGGGAAGAAATTTTTCCTCATATCCAATCTAAACCTCCACTGGAGCAACTTGAGGCCATTTCTTCTTGTCCTGTCACTGGTTACTTGGGAGAAGAAACCAACCCCTGCTTCGCTACAACCTCCTTTCAGGTAGTTGTAGAGAGTGATGAGGTCTCCCCTCAGCCTCCTTTTCTCCAGGCTAAACAACCCTAGTTGCCTCAGATGCTCCTCATAAGACTTGTGCTCTAGACCCCTCAGCAGCTTTGCAGCCCTTCTCTGAATGCAGTCCAGTACCATAACGTCCCTCCTGTAGTGAGGAGCCCAAAACTGAACACAGAACTTGAGGTGGGGCCTCACCAGTGCCGAGTACAGGGAGCTGATCATTTCCCTAGTCCTGCTGGCCACACTATTTCTGACACAAGCCAGGATGCTGTTGGCCTTCTTGGCCACCTGGGCACACTGCTGGCTCATATTCAGCCCACTGTTGACCAACACCCCCAGGTCCTTTTCTGCCGGGCAGCTTTCCAGCCACTCTTACCCAAGCCTGTAGCGTTGCATGGGGTTGTTGGGACCCAAGTGCAGGACCTGGCACTTGGCCTTGTTGAACTTCATACCATTGGCCTTGCACCATTAATTCAGCCTGTCCAGATCCCTCTGTGGAGCCTTCCTACCCTCAAGCAGATCAACACTCCTGCCCAACTTGGTGTTGTCTGCAAAGTTACTGAGGGTGCACTCAATGCCCTTGTCCAGGTCTTTGATAAAGATATTAAACAGAACAGACCCCAATACTGAGCCCTGGGGAAAACCACTTGTGACCGGCCATCAACTGAATTTAACTCCACCAGAACTCTTTGGGCCCATTCATCTAGTCAGTTTTTTACCCAGCGAAGCATACGTCCATCCTTCATGCCCTTGCCACAAAGAAGGCTGAAGTTATCCTGGGCTACATTAGGAGGAGTGTTGTGAGCAAGTCAAGGAATGTGATCCTTCCCCTCTACTCAGCACTGGTAAGGCCACACCTGGAGTGTTGTGTCCAGTTCTGGGCTCTCCAGTACAAGCGAGAGACAGAGCTACTGGCCACTAAAATGACTGAGGGACTAGAGCACCTCACATGAGGAAAGACTGAGAGAGCTGGGACTGCATAGCCTGGAGAAGAGAAGGTTCAGGGGATGTCCTCGGTGTCCTGAAGGGAAGGTGTACAGAAGATGGAGCCAGGCTCTTTTCAGTGGTGCCCAGTGACAGGACAAAAGACAATGGGCACAAACTGAAACATGGGCATTTCCATCTGAACATCAGGAAACACTTTTATACTGTGAGAGTAACTGAGCACTGGCACGGGTTGCCCAGGAAGGTTGTGGAGTCTCCATCCGTGGAGATATTCAAAAGCCATCTGGATGTGGTCCTGGGCAACTGGCTCCAGATGGCCCTGCTTGAGCAGGAGAGTCAGACCAGATGACCTCCAGAGGTCCCTTCCAACCCCAACCATTCTGTGATTTGTGATTCTCTGAAATATTACCCAAATTTATAAAAGATTAAAGAGGGGAAATGAAAGAATAGAGGAATAATTAAAAAAAATTACTCTTTAACAAGAAAACTAAGGAAAAGATGTCTGAGCAACTAGAGCAGCAGAATCTTCCTAGTACAGTTATTTATAACAAGTACTTAATAAAACAGCTAGAAAAACATATAAACCAGAAGGAGGACATATGCATCCTCAGATCATAAAGGAATTAGCTAGTTAATTTATGAACCACTGACAATTAAACTGGTATGCCAAGAGAAGGAGGCACTCAGAAACAGAAAAATTCAAAAGGGAGAAATATGGATTAACACTTTTCCCATGGAAGTCCAAGGAATTCTAGCACTTATTTTCCAGTATCTCTCTCTTCTCCTCCCAGAAAAAATAATTGAATAAATGTTATTAGAAAAAAGAAGTATGAACCCAGAGAGAGACCTAGAGCATATGAGAACCTTAAGCAACAGAAAATGTGAATAGGATCAAAAGATCATAGGATAATTCAGGTTGGAAGGTATCTTTGGAGTTCATCTAGTCTAGCCTCAAGCTCAAAGCAGGGTCAGCTATGAGTTCTGACCAACTTACTCATACGCAGTTTGGTCTTGAAAACCTTCAAGGACTGCACAACTTCTCTGAGCAACCTGTTCCAATGCTTGACTGCCCTCACTGTGGAAAAGTTTTTCCTTATATCCAGTCTGAACTTGTGTTGTTTCAACTTCTGTCCATTATGCTTTGTCCTCCCATCCCGCAGCACTGTGAATAGCCTAGCTCCGTCCTCTTGGTGACCTCCTACTATAAGGTCCCCCAAAAGCCGTATCTTCTTCAGGCTGAACAAGCCTCAGCTTCTCCTCCTAAGGCAAATCCTTCAACCCTCTGTCCATCTTGGTGGCCCTCCACTAAACCCACTCCAGTTTTAAATTTAAATGACAAATCCTGGGTAAGGCATATAGCACAGTCACTTCAGACATAACCATACTATTGTGGTGAACAGTCTTTAAAGGTACCGATTTTGTAGAATAGTTTGGAACCCTTCATCTTAGATAACTTATATAAAAGATGCAATTTGAAAAGATCTCCCTACTCAGGAATTAATGCAAAGTTTTGCTTAACTTTTATTGAGACCAAAGTCCCACTTAGACAATTACATTTAAAAATCTACTTGCATTTCTTAACAGGAATAGACTTGAGCACATGTTAAAGCGCTTTCCCAAATCTGGGCAAAAGTTATTATATGTAGAATATAATGCGCAACTGGACTTTATATCTGATTACAGTGCCTTTCAAAACTTTACCCACAAATGATTCACATTTTCCCAAACACTGACAAAACCTTATGAACTGCAAAGTAATTAAAAGACTGAAACAAAAGGTAATGGAAGAACATATATCAAGTCTGGAAAGAGGTAGTAGCAGGACACAACACAGTTCACTCAGTATTACTTAAGATTTCCATTAGCTATCCATGGTGACAGATAAACAGCACTCAGATTCGTAAATTATATTGTACCATCATGAATGCTAGTGAAAAGAGTGCAATACAACACAATGGAGTCCGAAAATATCTGACTATTGAAGCCAATACTGCTTGCCTTGCGTATACAAAATCCCCATTAAAACAATAAGGTGTGCAGAATTTGGCTCCTGGATATAGGAAATAAAGGAACAAATCCAAAGCCCACTGAAGTCAATAGGAGACATTCTTCTGACCTCAATGGGCTTTGGATATCACCCAAAATGAGATTCATTCTGGAAAAACGCAAGCTGAAGGAAATAATCATTCAAAAAGTATCTGGGAGAGAGATGTTTGGAAAACCTGGAAATCAAAGAATACCTAGGAGACTTTGTGTAATATATGGTATGTGACAAGAGTTGAGGAACACTGTTACAAGATTGCAACTTTTCTAAAAGCCTAGTAGTTTAGAAATGAAGACAGAATATAAGAGAGAAGAAAACAACCCATTCCATCCAGTTAGGGAGCAGAAGTCTCAGGGATATCACATCACAGTGCAGGCAGGTTGTTTTGTAAGGAATTTACAATGTGCCAAGCATCAAATAAAAACACAGCACTAGAGGTAATAGTCCTGTTTGAGAAACCAGTAATTTCTCATCTCTTCTCGCAGATATAAGTCTGCTAGTATCTACAAAGATGAAATGCACAAATACTTTGCATATAGGAATTTATGGTCAGACTTCAGTACGAGGCAAGCGTCACATTTGTGATTTGGTCCTCTTCTCATTTTAGTGATGTAGGTCAAAGAGTCCATCTTTCCCAATATACACAGATATCTTCTGCTAAACCAAGGGTGTCCTTCTTCCTCTTTGGTAGAAGGACACTCACTTTCATTCTCCTGTATACCTTCCTGCTGTCAGATGGAGACAATTTCTAAGAATATATACTTCAGTAAAATGAAAGTCTGACCTTTTTCTCAAGATCAAACGGACTCAGCACGTGCACTATAAACTCTCAGGCTACCTATCCTCCGCAATTATTTTCCTACAATCTCATTGCTGACAACTGGACAAGGACCTCTGTAAGCACATGCTCTGTAGCAGAGAAAGAATATAAAACAATGATAAAGGTAGTTTCCCCCCATCTAGTCTTCTACCCACAGAAGCACCTATCCTGTCCCCATTTATTCAGTGAAAGAAGCTGAGAATGGTTTGCACAAGGAATAAACCAATTGCATTGAAAAGCTACGGCAGCCTGACTAACTCACCTACTGCAGTTCAGAATGGCTTGGTCCTTCTCTGCTGTCACTACTGTTGCTGCTGAGGAGAGGAAAACTTTATTTCTCACCAAAAAAAACCCCCAAACCTCCCCCAAAAAAACCAAAACCCAAACTCCAACACCACCACGTGTGGCTCAACAAATAAGACTCATCAGGCTTTGCAGTTTCCTGATTCATTGCTCCAGACCACCTCTCTATATTTTTTGCTTGTAAAAGATAGATAAGAAAAGGGTGAAGACAACCAGACATCCCTGGATAAATGTATTGGAATAAAAAATTGTAAGATGATCATGATAAAGGTAATAAAGGTCCAGTTCATTCTAGAATGTCTTTAGGTTCATACACTGTAGATTATGTGATGTTTAGTACCATCATTTCTAGTCTAAAATCTTTCTATTCTTAGACTTTAAAACAAGAATAATTATTTTTTTTGGAATTCTATAGCTGACCCTTCACAGAAAATGTTGGAAAACATTTTATTTCGAAACATTCATGCTTATGCTTCATATATTTTTTGGACCACTTCACATTTAAAGCTCATTGGCTTTTGCTAGAAAATCATGCCTCAACATAACTGTAATTCTTTCAGCGGGCTCAACCCTGTGAAATCCTGAGCACTGACTTCTACTGACCAATTCTTAGGTTTTCTCTGGATCTGATCTTTTGTGACATCATAAAAATGTCCATGGAATAAAGCCATAAATAAAGGATTAATTCACATGGGTAGGAAGAAAAAGGAGAACATGGATTTTAAAACATGAAGCTTGTAAAGAAAATTCCTCAACAATACAAATGGGAAAAGAGAAATTGTGGATAACATGATACACAAAAGAACATTTCTGAGTAGACTGCTTTGCAAAATCTTTTTATAAAGCTTCAGTAGGTTTTTTAGAAAGGAGACCTCTATGCTCTTACTCTAAATCCTCCTTGATTTTATAACATTGATATCAGAAAAATCAAATCTGTTGCCTGAAAGCTCTAGCTTCAATTAACAAGGATGTTAAGCATTTTTTTTCAGATACATGAAAAGAGTGACAGGATTATAGACCACCAAATTGTTGGTATTTTAAGAATCTGACAGGCTCAGCACCATGTGCCATTCTAGCCTCTCTGTGTATCCTTTGTGGTTAAAACTCTTAAGCACTTTAAATTCTTTTGGTCAGTATTTTTTTCCTTTTAGAGCAGACAACTAGAAGCACATTCCAAGTAACCATTTCTGGTGTACAGAAAATTATAAGATACTAAAATCACCTCTTTGAAGGTGTTTCCAGGCTTTGGATAGTAAAACAAATATTTTATTTATAAAAAAACAAAGTTGTTGTTTTAAATCTAGAATATAATTATCTATGTTCCAATTCAAATGAAAGACAGTAACAGCACAAAGACACAGCAAAATAATACATGTCAAATCCTAGAGCCTTTACTTGGACAAATCTCCCATCAAGCTTTGGTGGCAACTTTGCCTGATGAAATATGGCTGAGCCAGACCTGAAATAAGCAAAAATTTAACAAGCCACACCAGTGGAATCAGCCATGAAACAACAAATGAAATACTTATTTTTGGTGTCTGAAAAATAATGAGAATTTGGTGAATTGTCAGTACGAAAGTAGAAGTTCACTAAAACCGGAGTCCTCAGACTCATTTACCCAGATACAATAGAGGACCAAAAAGATGTTTGAAGAAACAGATGACTTTCCAGAATATTTGATACAGACTGGAAGAAATATGCAAACAAATTTTTCAAGTCATCAAGCTTTGGCAAACAAAATTGACTGTAGCTCTGCATAACTTCATTTTCAAATGGCTCAGTCCTCTCACGTTTCTTCTTTTCCAATGAATAAGACAAAACTGTGGACTGGTCCTGTGCAGGAGGCATATCTGGGTGCTGGGGCTTATGGTGGGGAAGAGGCCAGCATTTCTGTGCTGCAGCCAGGAAACGTGCCAGCGAGCAGGTTCCCTGGAGCCAGGCACCTCGGTAAGAACTGGTGGACATGCAGCCCAGCAGACTGTCCCACTCGACAGACCAGCACACTGGGACGCAGGGGACGAGAGGAGCTGCCAACCAACTGCAGCTGGTATATCAGGTCACGGAGCAGGAGAAAGATTCTGGCACTGTGCTAGGAAAGTATGTAAGACATACCCCTATCTGTGGGGGTGCGTCGATGCGGGAGCCAAATCTATGAGTCTCACACTCGGTGCACAAAAACTTAACAGCTCAGATGGATGGGTAAAATCTGTATCAGGGTAGAAACTGCATGGGATGAAAGCTTTGCAGTTCTGCAGAGGAATCTGGTTCTGCTCTGTACCATCTGTGCACCAATTGTGTGGATTGTTTGTTGAGCTTTGTTTGTTTGTTTTTTTCATTTGGGAAAGATATAGAAGTCAGTCAAAAGAATGCACTTCAGGTCAGTTTAACTCTTGAGCTATTCTTTTTTGCCCTCGCCACTGTTAATTATAGATTCAAATTTCTTACAAGAGGTAAAAAGAAGATTCATACCTAATTACTACTTTCTGCAATTTATTTAATTTCAAAGACAACAATTTAATTTCAAAGTTTGTTCATACTCCTGAGGGAAGTGAAGAAAACCTAGATATACAAAAAAGGTTAGATTCGAGGTCTGATTTTCAATGTTAGAACCTTGCAGCCGACAGTATATTTGTATGTTCAAGTAATACACGCACGCTCTGTTTGAAACCTAATAACCATGTGATAGTAAATACCTGGCAGATCCAGACCTTGAAGTGGATGCTCCCATTAGGTTTGTGCTAATACCACCAATACCATGCGTTTGTTTACATGTGTTCTTACAATATACATACAAATTAGACTGAACAGTTCTTAGCAACAAATAAAGGCAACAAGTAATAATATAAGTTTATACATACGTTAAATATTTATATAAACATGCACATTCTATGCGCTTCTCATAAACGTATTTCAGACAAAGATTTAAAATCTGATGTCCGCAGGCCCTCCAAACATGCTGTGGCACTCACAGAGTAAAATCCAATACTATTAAAAACAAATGGGAGCCTTGCTTAATCAGGGCTCTGCAGACTGCTGAAGCCCAGAGGGGCACCTAAGAGAATCCTTTGATAAAAATTAAGTTTATAATGAAATCAAGGTGAAAAAAGGCATTGCTCCTATCTGATTCTCCAGAAGCTTCTCTTGACTTACAGCAAACACAGTACCTTATGCTCTCAATCAACAGAAAACAGCAGTGGCAGAGATGGACTAAGAATTGCATAAACATTGGTAAATGTCTTACAGGAATGTTTTTTAAAATCTTGATGTTCTTTTCTGGCTTCTGGGGTTTTGGCAAGAACTCCGGTCTCTAGGCCCATTCCTGTGTACACACTTTAATGATGGGCTTGATTAAGAGACAGTAATTCCCTGGAGGTTTAGCTATCTTATTTATTGACACGAACATGGGTACAACGCCAAAATCAAATGGTTATGTCCCAAACCAATGGAAAATCACAGATGCAAAACCATGATGGATTCTTCATTTTTCAGGCTTCATGTATTCCTACTGTTTTCCACTATATATAAGCTTTAGAATCTAATCAACACCCAATCTGGCCTTGCACGAGATTACCTTCCACCTAACAACAAGCAGTAGCAAAAATGTCAGCCTACATCTGACCATGAGGGAATTACATTGAGGTCCAGTTATATTTGTCCCAGTGTCTCTGCCTGCCAAACTTCTCTCAAATGAGGATTTAAAGGAAGAACACAGATGTTGGCTCTGGGATAAGCTAGGATAGGACTGCTAAGGAAAATTCTAGACAATGAACTGTGTGGTAGGGTAGTTCAGGAGTCAATCTCAAAGGAAAACATGTCGATGAGTTTATAAAAATGAACTTGCCGTCCTCCAACCTTCTCCTACGCCGGATTCCATATTTCCAGTGAGGTCAATAGGATTTGTATGCACGTAATACATCTCAGGACAGCACTTTATATTCAAAGCTCACCTTATCTTGATGAAGTGCAGCCATTTCTGGGATGACACTTGGAAATGTTGAATAGCGATAGGGCACAAAATGAAGCTAGCCAGCAAAGCAGAATGTGGGCAAGGCAGCATGCTTAGCGCTTTTAAAAAGTACTTGGGAATCACTGCTGATCACAAATTCTGTATCTCTTTAAGATTACTTAAAGACACAAAAAAACATATTCAGGAATAGAACCAAGGCTCTGCTTTTCATACCTGAAAGGCAATATGAAGAAAATATCCTTGCCATCCCCCGTACTAAACTAATGGCACTGAACTTCAGACTAATTGACCATTGTCTTCTTCCTCTCCCTGGCAGGCTCAAGGAGAAGAACCCTCTCCTGCGTCTCTGCATTCCCAAGAAAACTCAGTCTCCTGAAGCTTTCTTCCTTGCAGGAAAAAGTGGAGATGCTCCACAGCCTGCAGACCTACCATATATTCTTTTACTGGAATAAGAAATGTTTCTAGATCAACAACTTAAGAAGCCAATGGAGCATCTGTGTGCCAACAATAAAGTCTCTTTTCATCTGTGAGAATTCCACGCTTTCTAAAAGCCTTGCCTTCTCATAGGAAGATGGCCAAAATCTCAGAGAGACATGAGTTTGTGGCAGAAATCTACAAGTTTTGATCACTAATTACATTATTTCTGCTTCTGAATATATCTCAGTGTACACACGTACATTATTCTGTATGTTCTCATTTCTGTTTTATTATTTTCTTCAGTTTGAGTTCCATCTGATTTTCAGTTTATTATGAAATTATGAATATTGTATTTTTCACCTTTTTTTAATTTTGTTCTAGTTCTTTCTGGTATTTAGTGACTTTCCCCTTCACTTGTTCCTTTGTATTTCCTTAAGGCAACAAGCCATTCTTGTGGTGCTGGATGGGGATGGGGGGAGTTGCCAGCAAAATTTTTGATGCATATGCAATAAAGTCCTCTCACCACCCCTTCAGGTTTGTAAAAGGTAACTCTAGAAGGTATTTCTACATACACTGGTACATTTTATCCAGAGAGGTAACGGTAAAGTCTTAGTTTGTCTCAATTACTTATATATATTATATGCACAGATATTTCTCACATAGTATGATAATGTAACAAGTACTTATGCATATTATACAGATGAATATGAGCACATACATAACATTTTCCAATATTCCAAGCAGAACAACAAATTCTTAAACAACCTGGTACTTACAAACACTACTACATGAATGCAACAAAACGTAGTTGTCAACCAATCAAAAACATACATGTACGAGAAATATATTTGTGTTTTATTGGAATTTTTTTACTTAATTTTTAAAAGATTTTTAGACACTTCTTGTGTCATATTTTCATCAAATCTGTTTATATGACATCTGATCATTCTTTTGCTGCTCTAGAAACCCAAGAGTGTGATAACCTTAAAGAAGCAAATAGTGAAATGAACTAGATACAGAAAGCCCTCCCAGTCCAGTTTCATTATTATGACAAACTGCAAAACCCCAACCCAACTATTGAATCTGAGAAATATAAATTATGTTGTAGTTAGAGTAAGTGTGATGCAAAACCCACTGATATCTGTTGGAAAACAAATGAATCTCATAACGTATGCAGAAGGTCATCAAACTGAGAATCTAGTACAGCACAGAAAAAAGCTGAAAAACAATATAAACTGTGTAAAGGTTACTGATGGTGTAATGAATCTTTGAATATTGTGTTCAACTCATCTTCAAAAGATGTTTAGCCGAAAGAGAAAGGTGTCAAAGACAGGTAATGAAAATGTGGTTAAAGGCACAATATGACCCTATTACAAGAAGAGACTGAAATGAATAAGTGATAATATGACACAGGCATCAGATAATGAAATTTTGACAGTAAGTGCCAAGAACGGTTATGTCCGCAGCGTTGTTTGACAGAAATTCTCAGCAAAGAAACACATAAAGGAAGCTTCATGTTTCTGATCACTACTGTAAATGTAACAAAGAAAGAAAATGGAGGGGCTCAGTCATAACCTTCAACAGCTTGCCAAAGTAACTAAGAAGGTGTTTGATTTTCAGCCAATAAAGACGAAGTGAAAAATGAAAGTGGAAAAGCTCTGGGTAGAGCTTATTCTGGTAGAGAAAGACAGAGAGATGTGCATGATACTTTATTTATTGCTTCGGAACAATACAAATGATTGGAGAAAATTGGAAGTTTTTTTTTAAATAAAAAATCAGAAGGCATTAGTCCTTCAGACATATGCTGAGGATGTTTAAAAAAGGTACAGAGAATTTTGGAAAAATGGAAATTCAATTGTAAAAGGGCATTTTTCATTATCAATTCTGTTTCATGTGGAAGCTGAACTCAACTATGGGATTAACTTTCCAAATGCATTACCGGACTACCTAGGATAGACTTTTCAAGAAGAGGCTACCGTAAATGGATGGATGAGAAGGAGTCAGCAAGACAGAGATATGAAATATTTCTGGAATTAACCCCTTGTACCTGCTGTGCCAACAGCAGGGTATAAAAGAGCATAGCAATAAATTCTGCAAAACACTTTTTAAAACATTTCATGAGATTTAATTCATATTTGCCTCAGATGTTTGACAAAAGTAATTGCATTTTCCACTATGGCCATCACACAGCTTCCTCAAGTCATTTTCTGCTTCTGCATATGCGTAAATGGTCAGTGTTTCGTCCAGCTCTGGAAGTGGATATAGCAGTCACATCACTGCATGCAAATTATACTTGTTCTCAAATTGGAAGTTAAGGCAACTAGCAGTAGTTTGATGCTGGAAAGACAGCTTTTCTAAAATAATCCACCATTTAATGGCCATTCAGAGGCAGAAGTCAACAGTCCCTAGCCCAGCAAGACTGTACTACATCATGTAGCAGGAGAGACACACTGACCTTTCAGATTCAGCCTGCTGCTACCTGTCTGTCTGTCCATCTCTTTCCCTATTTCCCAGCCTGCTTTTTTTCCCCTAAGTAGGTCTTTAATGATTTCTTTGATATCCCTTACTGGTGAAAAGGTGGGAAGATGATTGTTGGTTGTTAAAAGTGTTAAAGCTAGAAGCAATCATTTTCCATTGTTTTAGAAAAAATATGGTCCATAGGTAATTGTCTTATTAAATTCTTGATGCATTGTTTGACACTGTGACAGATCATTGACTTCAAATACTCCCAGACTTTTTGTCTCCCAGGCAAGGATAAAACTTAACACATTACTTCATGTCAAAATTGAAAGATAGAAAACTAAAAGATGCAGAGTGAATTGAGAACTACTGCAAGACTGTCTTAAATTCTCCACAGTGTTTGACATCATATCATTTAAAACATGCTTATCAAGATATTTTCTGTATCTTTTCACTAAGTAGATAAATTCTTACATCCGATGAGATGACCTAGGAAAGCAAGAGTCACTAAACAATATGGAAAGTCAAGCTGAAGGGGTTGTGGAAAGAAAATAAGCAACATTCACCATCAGAGAATCTAGAAAAAGAACCAGAAATGGTGACCATCAGATGTCCTACAACTATTCAGGAAGAATCCTTTAAAAATAATTTTTAAAATATTTTACAGTGACATGTATTTATCTTCCGCATACTGATCACAGTGACAAACAAGTGTAATACAAGAAACAAAGCCAATTTTAAGAAAAAAAAATCAGTTTGCTATTCAAGCCATGGATCTGGTAACAGATGGAAATTGAACCTCTTAGACTGTTCTTACCATAATGACTACTTGGAAAACTTACTAACTCCAATTATAGCCACAATTAGCACTTTTTAAGGACATACATGCATAAAGCACTGAGACAGAGCTAACACACACACACAAAAAATACCCTGCTTTCTGTTACACTCCGCAACTGGAAAAGGATTCATGTTTTTCACCACTTCCCCAGATTTCCCCAGTGTCCTGGCTTTCAGAGAATGGATTTGTCTTCGTGATTTTTAGTGACACCTGCAGTTTTCTAAGAAAAATGCAGTGAGGAGTTTTTTTCCCATGGTGCAACCCCAGCATAGTGCCCTTTATCTCATTTATCCACCACTAATGAGGCACTGGGCACAACCAAAAGGCAGAAAATGAGATTTTCCTGTGGCTGTTGGATCAGCCCACTGGGGCCATTGGCAGTTAGTATACGTAGGACTTAGACCAACTCAGAGCGCTCTTTTACTATCAGAGAACTTAAACAGAACTTTCTTCACTTTGTCTTTGGTAGCCCCATGACACATCCTAGTTGCAGTTCAAGCTCTACCTCTTCATCGACACAGCCGATGTCTCCTAAACTACAGGGTTTTTTTCCAGTCTGCAATGCTGGAGACAGAATCCTAGTACTATTTAGCTACTCTACTTACCAATGCACTGTGCAAATCCTAATGTCATTTCCTATAGCTCTTTCTCATGGAATTTCATACTATGTCATTAATAGACATATTTTAGTGATGGTTAAACATTATCTAGAGAAGAGTTATTGATCCACGAAGTAGAGACTGAATGCCTCTTAAAAAAAAGAAAGAACTTCTGACATCAACAGGTTGTAATGGTGTTGCTGCCTATCATACACAATTACTGTTTAAAGAGTTTCTGAGAAACTGTGAGAAGGCTCATTGCTATTTATCCCAAAGCATGGATGTTAGCCTGCAGTTGGAATGGAAATGGACTAACATTTCCAATGGAAAGAAAACTTCTAGCCAAATTTTAATTGAAGCTAGATAGCAAATAAAACTGGTTTTTTTTCCTAGAGAAAAGCAGACTCTGAAAACAAAACTGTATCAATGAATTCTGGATTATTTTTATATCAAAAGCGTAAACAATGATGTACAGAAAAGTATTTAGAAAGCCATGAGTGAATAAAGAAAAGCCAAAACTTTTTTCCAGAAAATACTGAGGTGAATACTGATGTACTTTTCTGATGTGAAGATACTTATCTGTTCGCAATCTGATATTCCCAGCTCCATCTGCTCATGATCATAGACAAATTCTTAAAATTAATCATTATGATTTTCATTCCACAGTTTTAAACTGAGTATCAATATGCTCTGAAGGCTTTATTGCCTCCTAGAATTTCACATTCCCAATTAGTCATTAAACAATCACCTTTTATTATAGACACTGTTTCCCTCTTGGAACAATGTTTATCTTTAAAGGACAATGGTCCGATAAATATTCTGGAACAGATGAATTGTTTATCACTACAACTCAGAGTAACGAAGAGATACTGCTACTCTGTAATCCAGTAAAAGAAACAGATAAGGCACCCAAACATGCAATTATTGTCATTTTTGTTCACAAGACACACATACTAAAATTTATACAGCAAAGCAGTCTGGAATCATTAATTTTTCTGAGGATTATGCTTCTAGGAAAGCTCTGTACAGAAGCTTCTTCTATAATTCATACTGACACCTTACTACATTCTAGCTAAATACTCTGGATCAAGACCATAGTCGCAGCACTCCATAAACAAGGATTATCCGGAAAAAATACCCTTATAATGTTTAGATCTCCAGAAAATATCAAAGCTAGTTACTTTAAAGTTTGCATAAAGCCTGAGATTATGTGAAATTAAAATGCAATCAGTGGCCATGCAGCAAAGTTGTGGGAACTTAGGTGTGTGTCTTAGCACTGCCTAGACCAGAGACATTATACAGAGATTCCATTATGTTTAAAAGACAAGAAACATCATACGCCCTAAAGAACTAAGTGTTCTCTAAGGGTTAACAGTCATGCCATCATATAGAATATTATCATTAGGCACTACCATCTATCCCTTTCAGTAATTAATTAACTCTGATTAAAGACAGTTTATTCATTCTGAAATACTGGTTGACTTCCCCTCTTGAATACTTGGATTGCTAGACATGTCCAAGCCAGAACGCCTAGCTCGCAAGTCATTTCAATAATCTCCTTCAGTAGCCAGATACTCCACCCAAAAACTGAGTACAGAATGTAGAAAATAGGGGGATCCTATATCTATTGTTTCCTCCCTGGCTGGGAAGAAACATAAAACAGGGACCTAAAATGAATAACGCATTGCCAAGGCTTATAATCTTCAAAGACTGTGGAGGCACAGACCATCTAACATTAGTAATTATTCAAACATTGTTCCCTTTGCAACAGAAGACTCCTGGCAAACAGAACTGGTCTAAGAATTTTTAAGACAGTGGAGTGGAGTTTAATTCTGGAAATGAAAATGAAGGAATGATTAGACAGCAAATTCTCAATGAGTATTGCATGTCTGAAAGGGGCCGGTGCTCTGTAGCTATGAAAATCACCACTGTTGAACAGGTAATGCAATAGAATGGGAACTTATGTCTGCCACATAAGAACAGTCTGGAGTGATGTGACATGTGAGAGACCATCTGGCCTCCATTAAAAAGAGAAAAGAAAGTATTAGGACACAAGAACACAGAGAAGAAACCTGTCAAGCAGTTTGAATCTGTGTCTAGAAAACAAAGCCAAATAGTTCAGCAGCCAGCACTGCAATGATGTTGAGAAATAAGCAAGCCCACTTAGACTGATGAGAAAGGATCCACGTAAGCCAGTCTGAGAAGCAGACACCCTTGGAGTAAAACACATACATACCACTGGGTACTGACATTGACAGTTTAGACTTCCTGGCATGACCTCTTCTTTTAACGATCAGACAAAACCATACTTTCTCACCATTCCTTCTAGCAGAATGGTTTAGATCCCTGAGTAGCAAACAAATGACACATCTGCTGTCAGGGATAGCTGAAGAGATTTTAAGCATCAAGGAGGAGATTTCAGGAAGCAGAACCATGCAGGCAGGACAATGTGTATAGTGCTGATGGTAGCCAGTGTAGCCTTAACAATCTAAAACGTGCAAGAAGCAGAGCCACCAGGTCAGAAACATTCAGGAAGCAACAGCGAATGAGCCAATGTGGATACAGTCCTACAGTACTCTGTGGATGTTGCCAAAGCCGATACAGCTGCATAACAGACTGATGCTGTAGGAGACAAGCACTGTGTGAACATCCAGCAGTTTCCCCATGACCTTACAGAGTAAATCCCTGGTGCTACTATGACCACCTCACCCATATGATTATCCTATGTACTTACCCAAATGGTAGAAGAAAATTTGGCTCTGGTGGCATGCTCAAGAGAAGATGAAAAGACAAAAGCCTTCTTAACTCAGCTGAGAAGAAAACTTTGAAATCTAGCTGCCTTCTGCACAGAGTTTGCGTCTTGAACAACCAGCAAAGAGAAAACCCCTGAGAAACACAGCCCTAATTGAGAAAACCAAGGCATGTAGGCTCGATCATGGGACATAACCTTCGGATGTTCTTCATAACTGAAATGAGGCTTTGGACTAAAACCTCAATACAGGAGAAGCAAAAGGCACTACATTAATAGCAAAATATCTGCAAAGCATTCTCTTTCAACAAGAGAACTTCCTTATAGGCCATATGCTGAGTAGCAAGTCAAGGTGCAACAGCACACCTCTACAAGTATTGCAAAGACAAAATTTTGGATCTTGAATGCCTGGACCATAGCAAACCCATTGTAATGGCTAACATGGACCCTTTTCAAGAACTTGTGGTTCAGGGACAGGTATTGATTAAGACCAGAGGGCATGTCTAGGACTTAGGGTTTTTTCCCCAGCAACAATAACCTTTGAGGTAAAGAGTACAGCCTCTTAAAAGATTGATCAGGCAGTAAATGGAACAGCAGTGCTAAATATGAAAGGCATTTTTGGGGGGCCCGTTTCTCCAGACAAATAAAGATCTAGGGCAGGTGCCAGACATAGAGGGGAGCACAGAAAACTGGGGACTGTTCCTCATCAAAGAGATTATTGGATAATAGTGAAATACCAGGAGAAAAGCCTAAATAACTGCAGCAGATTCCTCTTCCCACAAGGTAAACTGCACGTCTGTTCTTTCCATAAGCCACAACCAACATACCATGCCTAAAATATTAAATTGTTGAAAGGAATAATGATGCACATTTATTTCTGGTTGCACATAGTATTGCTCTTAAAACTGTGCAATGTGAATGCACATTAGGAACTCAGCACTTAAATAGTCCTGAAAATGTAAATAGTGCTAGAGTCCTTATCTCTGTACTCCATCACACAAAACCCCACCCCAGATAACTTTTTATCTTTCAGTGTGTCAAGTTGCACATTGGTGTCCAAGGTCCTGCTCCTTATAAACAAGGTCAAAGCAGAAACTCTCATTAATTTCAATAATGCAGGATCTAATCCTACATGTAACAATAGACAAGAGACTGTCATATTTTCAGGCAGATCTTTAGTCAGACACCTTTTGCTTAAGGACAGTGGTTTTTTTGCAAAAATCCTGTGTGAACATAATATAGGGTTAAGCAGAAAGATTTTAAAGCAAAACACTTATCAGTTCTTCCTATTTTTATCCCTATTCATATCATATCGCCTCAGAAAATAGTGAATTACTTGAACAGTTGCAGTTGGTACGGAATGCATTTGGAATAACCATGAATTTCTACAGCTTCAGCAGCAGAATGCTTTGGCTTAAACAGTCAAAGGATGGCTCAAATTCCATTCAGCTCTCCCTCAAATAAGTGCTTTCTACCTTGTGTGAAAAAAATTAGTAAAGTGCCAAAGCAGGAAATTAAACAGTTTGGGATTTAACAAAGGATTGGAAAAAACATAAACTATATTTGATCTGACCAAAAAAAGTAGAATGATCAATATACTGAGTGACTACATGAACTTAAAAGTTCGATGAACACTAATTGGCTTAATTACTTCAATTAAGACTAACAGCATATGGACAGAATAGTAGGTAGCATTATTGGTGATAAAAATTAGTCAGGACAGTCAAATCTAAAACTTACTGTTAGCATTTGCAGAAGAATTATACTGTACAGAGCAACAGGAAATAAAATTCATTAACTACAAAGACAGTATCTCTGACTCTGGAATTTCCTGAACTGCAAACTGCTGGAGCTGGGGAGAATATTCTGACAAAGTAACAATACATGATTGCCCTGTTCTAATGTTTATTTTCCAACAGCATTTTATTTTAGCCAGAGTTGGAGACAGGAAACTGGCCTAGAGTAACCTTTGGTCTAACCTAATATAATCATTCTAATGTTCTTAAAACGGATAATGGATGCATAAAATCAATAAAGGCAGCATAATACGTAAGGCGAAAACATATAAAAAGATGATCTCTCAACTATTATCATAATAAGGGGTGGTCTTGGAGTCATTATGGACGATTCTTTGAAAACAGCAGTTCAATATGCAACAGGATTCAAAAAGGCAAAAAATATAAACTACAAGGAAAGAGACAGAAATAACTCTGAGACAATATAAACCTATATGTTCCCAACATCTACAAAGTATGCAGTTCTGACATCCCATTTCAGAAAAAAAAAAAAGACCCTATAAACTATAATTTTAGTTTCTAAAAAACTATAGCTTCTATGAAACTACAGAAAGAGTATCAAAGATAAATAGAAGTATGGAACAGATTCACAAAAGAGAAACAACACACAGCAAGATGCTTCACTTCAAAAAAACCCAGAAGATTTAAAGCAAAAGATTACTAATGTCAATGTTGAGATGACTAATGTCATTAATATAATTAAGACAGTTAACAGAGAAGAATAATCTGTTATTTGTTACTCTGCAAATATTAAGGCTCACCAAACAAAATTGTCACATAGCAGGTGACAGGCAATATTAAGCTAGATGGACCTTTGGTCTCATTTCATGTGGCTGATCTTATGATGTCATCTAAATGACATGAAGTAAATGAGGTCAAGAATTTATATGTAAATATTCATATGGAAACAATACAAATACAGTGGCTGTTCACAATTATTATCATTATTTATATCCATTTTATGGAAAGAGCTACTGAAAGTTGAAGCAGATTAGCAATTAGAGTTCAGGAAAAGACTAACCACAGTAGTTTCCTGTAAAATTCTTACACCTTCTTTTGAAAGCACAAATATATCAGTAATTTTCACAGACGGGATACAGAACCAGATGGAATTCTTACATTCAGATGAACATAAAGTGCAAGTCTTTGAAGTTCTGATTTTTTCACAATTTCTGAATAATTTGCATTTCATAGAGCCACGTATTATTCCAGGCAATACATTTATGAGGTCTTGTTCATTGTTCTGCATTGTCAATGTTTCTCAAACCTATTTACCAGGACTATTTCTTTAAAAAAATACTTGTCATGTCCCACTGCCCATGTTTGTGTTGGGTTTTTTTTAAATTCCAAAAAGTCATAGGCACACTGAGTAAACAGATTTAATAAGTTGAACTCAATCGTGACTTCTCTAGTTACATTTTTTGGCAGAAAATGCCTTTCTGAATTTCTATTTCAGTAAGATTCACTTAATAAAACCAAAGCTGAGCAGGCTTTGATCCACAATTACAAAGTTAAAATATATGGAGAAAGAATAAAGCTGGGAAAATGCTCTCTTGGCAAATAAAAGCTAGCGCAAATTAATCCCACCAATTTCCCACCTTTAATGAGTTCAAATCTTGCCTTCGTTAATAATACTGAATTAGTTATTAACATTTATATAAATATAATTAGAAAAGGTCTTTGGACCTGCCAGTAGGATCGGAAGCTATTGGAACTTTTATCACATGAGCAAGATCAAAACCAAAGCAGCTATACTCCTTTTTTTCTTTTGCATTAAGTAACTTCACAGCCCAAGCATCTGACTATTGCCTTGACTTAAAGTACTTGGCTATAACCCAAAGACAGGTTCAAATAAGGTTCTTTGCGCATATACACACATTTTTTTCAATCCAGTCTCCTTGCATGCAGGAGTCAACAGGAGTTAAAGGCAGTCAGCACCTCAAAATATGTTCAGCACTTTGCAGGATGTGGCCCTTTATCCTTATTTGCCTCCTTGTACTTGCTTAGTTCTCTTTTTGCCAGTTTTACTAATAGTGTTCCTCTGCAACAAAAAATACTGTCCAAAAACCACTGATGCTTACTGTCATCTTTCCTTGAAGTGCTATACAGTCTATATATCTAAGTTACTAAATGTAGTTTCTACATTCTGTATCATCAATTTTAGAAACCAAGACAATTCTGAAAACTAGGACAACAAAGTTTTTACTAAAATTTGCAAGATTGGAAAATTCTTCAGTAAATACAGTCATTATTTTCCTCTGAGATAGTATTCTATTGTAGTCTGTAATGAGATCTCTATTTTAAAACATAACAGGACTGAATTCTCATGGCTTGTGATCCTAAAATATGGAGTATAGTTTACCTTTGTCATCCAGCTCCCCTGATTTTGTTCAGACTGGAAAACTGTCCAAACTGACAACTTCCTGCCTGTATCTTTAGGTTCCCATTCAACAGAAATGACAGCATTAGATCAATAGGGAAACAGGAAGGATATACTCCTAGATCTTGTTCTGACAGTCACTTAAGATGCACATCTATAGCCAGGAGCCCACAGATACCACAGTAGAATACTACAGTTTATGTACAGCAGTTCTATAAATTTAGTGGTGACAAGGACTTAGAAAATTCATGAGTCTTATGGACTTCATTTATGGATCATCAAATGAACTATTAAAATTTACTGCAAATGCATGTTCAGTTTCCAACATAAAAGTGACTTGAACTTTTTCAAAGACAGTCAGCAATTTGATTGTTTGTGAGCCTATAAAGGTGTTAAAAAACCCCATTTTAGCATCTAAGCTTGAAAATATTAGTTCAAATGTTTTGGACTTTATTCTTAGAGATCATACTGCATTTAACTATGTCAATATTTAGCTTATTAATTCCTTAAAATTTCTGTTATGAAAGTAGCTATCAATAAATTTCCCACAAAGTTTTAAAGGAGCCAGGGTGGAAGATTATCCAATTGGAATCTGAATTGCGTACACAGCAGTGCAGAAGGATTTTTCATTATTGGGTTGTTAACCAGAAAATTCCTAACTTCAAGGAGCCATGTAAAAGGAAGAAAAAGTCTTCCTCCATTTAAGACACATTGGTTGTTTAAAACTTTTTTGCTGTCTACATGAATATAATCACTTTCTGTTTTGTTTCCAAGTAAATGAAATACAAATTGAGTTTTCATGTCTTTCCATAAGTCCATTAGTAGCTATGGGAAGAAAGCAGTTACTAAGACAGATAAGAGCACGCTTACTGTATTATTTGCCACTCAGGTTAACGTGTCTCACCTTCTTTAACAGATCTTCTGTGTCCTGTTTGATGGTCACATCTCCTTTCCAGGCCTCTCTTTAGTCATCTATAAAACAGATATAATATTCTCATCAGAATAATCAGATGTTTCCTTTATTAATATTTGTTAAGTGCTTACACTTTCTTAGATTATTGGCCCTAAATTAATCAAAAATACTGCATACATCTTGCAGACGCCTTATTTAACAAGTCTCATGAGACAGTTTATTAGCAAATAGATTCTCAGTGAGAAAATGAGAACATTACCCACATATTAATGTATAAATTGAATATTTTAACAACTTCATTCTTAGAATGATCTCTTTTTTGGAAAATTTGGCACTAGAAATTGCTTAGTAGCAGCTCCCACTTTTGGTATTTGCACTATAACCTACACCTACTGCTTCATTAGTATTGATGCATTAATAAATCATGATGTATTTTTCTATTACTAAGATACAGTAGATGACTCCTGTATGCTTGTCAGAAAAAGTTATAGTGTGCACACCAAATTATACATTACAGAAGTGGGATGATTTTACAGTACTCCAGTACATTGTATTAAATACACTTAGGAACTAAACTAAAGAGATGAGTTGTGATAACCTGTATAAACACTAGTTTCCCAAAGTCTATCTTTTATACTAGAACAACATTTTCTATTTTTAAGTACATTTTAAGAGCTAGGATTCTGCAGTCTGTTTTAAAATACTTAAAAGACAGATATTAATGATGCTCCTTACAGAGTGTTGGAACTAACAAATCCTTTGAGGCAAACAGTAAATCTGAATGGTCTAACAGTTCTTTTTAATCAGTAAGTTAACGTCCTTATCCTACATAGGAACTGCATTTTAACATACTCCACAGCTCATTCCTTCCAATAAATCAGTGAAAGGAATCCTAAAACTTCTGAGCACTCTCTTCTCAAATTTGATATTGTTGCACTACTGCTGATCTCAAAACATGCAACTGATCCACCTTAATACAAATTAACTTTTTAATCTATACCACATAAAAAAATTATTGATGAGTCACATATTTGTCACTAGTTTTATAGCATTTAAATACAATCAGTTTCCAAACAAAAGGCTATTTTCACACTCAAACACAAAAGAATTAGCCCCAAGCAATCACAAGAAAATAAAAATAAAAATACTTAAATCTGGAACAAAACCCACAGTGTTACCTAAGTCATAGACACACATATCCAGAATACATAAGGTTATTAGGTTGTTAGATTTTAAAAGCAGATATTCTTTAATCTATAGAGTTTTCCTCATTCTTGATACTACTCAGTTTTCAGAATTCTTGTGACACAAAATAAACCTTTGTGTTTCACTGAAATCAGTAACAAATTCAAGCAATGAAGAGGCAATTGAGGAAAAAAAAACCAAACACCCTATAAATTTACATTGTCTTCAAATTATATTAAACTGATTGAAACAAATTAACAAAAATTTTAAGCAAAGAAATATTAAGGGAAGTTAAAATATCAACATTCCCGGAAAGAAAAATGGATGTTGTAACTAATAGTCTAAAAAGCACCTGATTCTTCATTTGCTAACTGGTTGTATATATTCAAAATTCATAAAGATAACAGGACAAGGAATGAAGGGGTAAAGAAAGCACAGTAAGGACCGGATCCTGAACTCCTTATTCAGGTGTTTTTCTTCTGCTGATAAAACCAAAGGAAACGGACATTTTATTAAACATCTTCAATAAGTCAGCTACTGTAAGACACTTTTGCGGTCACAGTTTGTGGTCGAGTCTGCTCTCACTACATTGCTTGAACATCGAAAAAAGACTGGATACCCCTCTCTAGATAGAATTCCCTGATCACAAAAATCACTCCCAACTGGCTGGGATCCAGTATAACCAATGCCTACAGTCTAAGTTAGTAACTAGATGATCTTTAAGGTCTCTTCCAACTCAAACCACTCCATGATTCTCTGATTCTTGATTCTTTGAACTGGGAAGCAAGCACAGAACGTGGGCAACACAATTCCAGCTGGTGGACTGCCTCATGTGGATCATAACTAAGGTAAGGAGTTTGAGTGGTCCCCTTTGTGTAATGCTGCAAAGGCGGATGTAAAAGTGAATTTAGAACCTGAAAGTTCCAAGTATCTCCCTCCTGGTCCTTTGCCACAAAAATTAGTCCGTTATCATTACATGTTGTGAATCCTCATTTCAATGCTTTTATCATACAATTCTTACACAGGCAGTGCTTAGAAATAAATCTGGTTATTTATAGTAGTAAAGCCCAGATGCCTAAAATCCTATCCTTGGTCCCCTACCCAGGCATCCTCTGCTATAAAATATTGCTGATTCACAATTCCAATGTGTTTTTCGTGCAACTCTTACATGCATTAGTAAATAAAAATAAATGATGCTGTTTCTCTAAGTAACAGGAGCACTGTTCTGCAAATCCCAATATTTTTTTAGAATAATTTGATAAATCTGTTAATGCTAATGAGAATTCTGCTTGTGCAAGGACAGCCACACCAGGGACTAGTCAGGAATATGGAAAAAGCAGAGTACTGTGACTAATATTGTTAATGCCTCTTTACACAAGATTACAGAGTCACATTCTCAAATCCTGAGGGGAATTTGGCTTAGTAGCTCACCCCCTTTGATACTTTTAAAGAACAGAATGTAAGGTGCTAAAAACACTTATTTGGCAAGAAAATGGTCTGAGACACTTCTGAGGGTAAAATAATTTCACAGTAGGTGGGTCCAGACATAGGAAACAGTTTGGAAGGCAAAGAAGAAACTGAAGCATGTTGTGATTAACAGACAGAGTGACATTACGGAGTCACCTTCTTCATTCCTCAAAAAAATTGTGATCAGTAACAAACGTACTGCATGACATGTTTCTCAAAGTATCTACTTAACTTATTTCTTTTGCATAGCAAATTACTTAGAAAAGTGATATTATAAACAACAAACATGTAATGAAAGAATGGTTAGATTGTAGCATCCTGTGGGTTTTTTTAAAATCTGGTAAAAAATATTAGTAGCAATGGGTTTGGTTTAGAACCTAATTAAACAAGAAAACACACACCATATAAGATTATTACTTACTTAAATATTTTTGAAAGTACAACATTTGACTAACCTTGCTAAATCCTCTATACACAAGTTTGTATTCTCAAATTGTAAAGAAGAATGTAGAATTTAACAATTGTTTTTTAAAGATACATCAATGAAGAATAGGTATTCTACCCTGAAGAGAACACGGACTGACGTAATCACTCAGAAAATTTAAGAATTAGTATTATTGTAGACTATTATAACACTACAGCACTATTTGGTTGAAGCAAAATCCTTATTATTCTTAAAGCACTTAGTCCTGTCACACTCTGTTACCAGTAATTTTTATAGCACTGTTTCCCAGGAGAGAGCTGCTCAAATACAGAAAAAGGCACTCCCTGGAAAAGCTGTGTGACTCCTCTGTCTGGTAGTAGTTTTGTTACACAATATTTTGACCAAAACATTTACAACTCTCTCTTAATTTAGTGTTGTTGTTTTTTTTTTTAAATTTCACATCTGTTTGATTTGTTAACTTATCCAAATATAAAAACAAGATCTCTCATCCCAACCCAATCTACTGATCACTTTAGTAACCTGTCCTTCCAGCTGTAGTCAGCAACTTCTATTTCAAAGAAAGCCAATAAAGAAATATGCACCTAGAAATTGTGTCACTTACAACTGCCCCCTTACCACTAAAGGTTCTCAGGTTAAAACATAAGGCATGAAATTTAATAGCAAATGGCTCCCAGAGCCAGATTATGAATAAATTTCCTTTTTCGCAATGGTAAGTACTTATTCTCTTACACAGACCTAATTCAGCGAATAGGACTACCAATTTTTTATTTAAGTGGCCATGTTCTGGCCTTCTGTTCTACTTGTTAACAAAGTAGTAGGTTTGTCATTTCATACTACTGACAATATGCAATATTATTTTAAAAATGAGAAGTAGGGACACAGCTTCTTTTTTCAGTATCACCAGTCAACTTCTCTTTTCCTCATATAAAGATTTGAAATCTCTTCATCAGACTATACCAGCCTGTACCCTATGTCTGTGTTGAATCCAAGGAGGAGCAATCCCTTTCACAAGCCAAATTCTGATTTATACCGTATCTAGGGACATTTCTTTAAAAGATTGCAAAGTGAAAAAGTTATGTGGTACTTTTTCCTCGCAAATTACATGAAGGTGTACATTGAAAACAGTTTAATTTTCAAAAACTATAGCAAATGAATTATATGAAAAACATACCATCATATAAAATACAGTATTTAGTTATAAATTTTCTTCTCTCTAGCTTTTCTTAGTAAACACATTTTTTTCTGACTTCCTATTATGGGAAATCACAAGGCTTTTTTATTCTGGAAAGATTAATCAGTTGATGAAGAGTCTAACTCCGCAGAGGATTCTGCTCTCTGTAGTTATTATAAAGTCTACTTTACAGCTACACTTCATTGTACTTTACTTTTTAAATTTTTTAAGGCTCTTACGCATCTTATTCAATTCAAATAAATTCTCAGCACATGCTTGTATGATCTGTCTGTTCAATTTATATTAAAATGTAATTCTTAATACTTTCCAGGTATTTAGCTTGGGCAGTAATACACATAAGAATGAGTTGATACTGAAAGTTTTGCATTGAATCTAACATGACAATAACTGAAATCAGTGAAGACACATTTTCAGATTAGTTGTCATAGCTCTGCCACACACCGTTGGTCTGCCTTCTCTACCTTGAGATGTCAGGGCCCCTTCTTAAGACTGATTGCTTCCAGATATATGGGATAGTGTTAGCAGAGAGAAAGAGAAGGCGTACTTCGCACTGGCATAACCAAAATTGTAGTGAAAAAGCAGCCTCCGCAAACCAAAATCAATCTCTTCAATATATTTGTTTCTTTTGTCCTCTGTTATATACTGAATTTTTCTTTCTTATGTTTTTAGTCAACCACCAGAAAAACAGAGGCATTTTGCCTGTGCAATTTCTTAGCCAATGCAACAGGACTGTTTGCTGACTTATTCCGGGTAAGACGATATCCTTATTCACACTGAAGAACACCTGCCCTAATGAATTGAATTCAGTGAAGCCATTTGTAAAGTGACATATTCACCATACGAAAGATCTAATATTCTAATCACTACATACAGCATGCCGTTATACCGTAACGGGCTGGTTTATGTGGTTATCAATGGAAATAGAGTATCACTGTGCTAGATTGCAAGTTCACACTCTCCAGATCATTAGTACTAAACTATTATCGGCACGTGACATTATAGCTCCTTTCCACATCATCGGTATGCAACTATTATCTGCATATGACACTGTAGCTCTTCAACGACCTGTGAGAAATACATTTTATTATTTTATTTCCTGCATTTCTTTACAGATTTCTATTAGAAGAGAACACTCCCCCATTGTTGTACTCTTTCTGTGCATATCATCAGGCAGCCCCAATTTTAAATAAGTACATAAAATGAACCGTGTTGTAAGTCAGCAGAGAAGGACATTATCCAAGGACCTTTGGCTATTCTTCCTGTGTTATTTGTCCTGCTAATTCAGTTCTGCAGAGCTAGCAGTCAAGCCCCATTGCAAAATAGGATAATAGATAAGAAAGTCTGTGTTTATTACAGAGCTCTTCTAATGTCTATTCTATACTTGAATGAAACACTGAGAAAAATATTACACTGCAATCTTAAAGAATAAACCATTAGACTATGATGCTGCATAGTCAAATATAACGATTTCAAACGTTTCGGAATAATTCTTAAATTCTTATATTTGTATTTAAGGCAACATTCTTGCAATTATGAAAATGTGAAACTGCAAAACATAGTTATTTGTTTTATTTCACTGCTTACAACATAAACGCAGTATTTTTTGAAGAAAATTTAATAAGGTTCCCTTTTCAAGGCAAAATATGTACAACGAAAATGTAACATATTCCAAAAAACGCTGATAGAGTCATCAAGGGAGTATGCATTTTTCAGTAACATAATGTCAAATTAATTTGCTTTTAGTCAATAGGAACACTAAAACACATAATAACCCACATGAAAGTAAACTCCATCTTCTTATGCCCTTAAACTATTAGTTCTGGATACAGAGCATCTAGAAGCAGAATTCAAGAGAATCAGGCAAGTGGAAGTAGAAACAGGAGACAGATTCATCTGGTGGTATTGACCTATTGAAGAGAACGCGGAGCTAAGACCAAAGTTTTTTCACGCATGACAGGCTTATTTTAACATAGCTTAAGAGACAAAGAGCATTATTTTGACCACTTATGATGTAGGGCCTGTCTTCACACAAACAGATTGCAGCCTGTCACTAACATACAGTTCCCTTTCACAGATTCTCACAAGCATTTCCCCCAGGAAATTATTTAATACCTCCAAGGTATTACTTTTCCCTGACATTATTTTTCATTTCTTTATTTATTTGCAGGACACACATAGCAGAAGCAGAAATTCTGGGACTTCTCAGTATTTTCCATTGACAATGCTCAACTTTCAGAGAACTAGAGGGAAAAGGACAATTCAGTCTTCGCTGGCCATTCAAACATTGGTAACAAACACCGCCAACAGAATTACCAGTTGGTATTTTCCATAGTTAGCCAATCTGCAATGTAAACTAGCTATATTTTTCTGGCACTGGACACATACAGTTAATTCATGGAACACAGTGCTATCATCTGCCATTATATAATACTTTGTCTCTAGCAATGTGAACTGGAATTAAACTGATGAATAGAAGCAAAAGGCTCCATAACTCACCACAAGACCCTGAATAACGTCTTCCAAGTGTAGTAACATCTGAACTCTTCACATGACATTTTTAAATAAACACTGTTTATTGCATAGTTACATCTGACCCTCAATGGGGCACTACTTATACTGCTAATAGTTTTTATAGACACTTTAAAAATAGTTGTTGTCTCATTCAAGAGAATTGTTTCTTGACTAATTATCGTTCTGTGGCTACAATTATGTTGTCGCAAATTTTATGTTTTCACATTGCAGTTTACCACTGCAGTTTATACCATTAGAGCAACCACTGCTTGAGGGGATTGTGGGACAAAGACAAGACAATGACTTCTCTCTGTGCACATGAACTGTCCAGATCAAGTATCTCCTCTGGTCCAAGTGCAGACCTCAGAGAAAAAAAAAAACCATAATGCAAATATTTTGCAATATAAATTGAATGATAGGAAAAAGAACACTGCATTTTTATGGTTTTACTTTTGCTTTTGTTTTTTAAGGACAATTCACATGAAAATTAAGAAAATATTTACCTTGAATTCTTGGTACAGATACCAGAAAAACAACTTAGCACAATAGGAACAAATACACTTGTCAATTGAAGTAAGTTTATAGAGTACAAGTAATTTTATGAATTCTATAATATGTATCAATGTCAGTATAACCTCTTTAGTATCCACTGGTTATATTTTATGCTGCATTATGTAGCAACATTAAAAGGTACAATCGTATCTCCTAAAACGTTTTCTAACTGTCTGGGTATGGAGAAGGGAAATGAAAGCATTGTTAAGCTAGATACGCAGTCTCCTAACTGGACCTGATACGCAAGTGAGCTGGCTGTATGCCAAATGGTCTTTGAAAGTAAAATCAGAACAATAAAAATATCAACATGTTGATTCCTATCTGTTCTGCTTGTCACTTGGAGAAATCACTCCATACGAAAACCTAGAGATGTGTCTTTAATTGGGTCTTCTCTGTTTCCTCCTTCCACTTTGCCTTGGATTTATATGGGGCATGCGTGAATGGGAAGCATCATAACCTCTTTATTCCAAAAACACATTATGAAATATATAGATACAATTTCTCCAAAATGTGCCAGAATATTAAAAAAAAAACCACAAACACAAAAAAAAACCCCACCAAAAAAGATTACTCTCATAGGATTTTTTACATAGATAGATAAATCGCCAAACTTCCAGAGCAGGAACATTTTTAGAGGATGAGTGAGAAATCATTTAATATTTTGTAACATGTATCTTCACAGTAAGCAAATACACCTCCAGTCTAGACTGGCCCTTTTAGTGGGTAAGTTTGAAAAACTGATGCATTGAAATCTCAGCGTTTATTCTCTTACACAAAATTTTGTCTTTCCTTATTTTCACTTAAGCTATCACTGATGCTGGTGGTTGAAGCATATATTAACATCACATTGTATGCAGCATTTGGTTAATTATTCCTTGTTATGTTATGTAAAACAAAACTCTGAATTTATAAATAATAATGTAGCCAACGTAACATCTTTTCAACACACATAAACCAAGTCACACTGATGTAAATTGAGACTTGTGTTAACACATACTGCCACTAGAGGATAGTGTTGTCATATTACTATGCACTCACATTAAGTACATGAAATTACTGTAAAGTTCAAGTTGCTTATTTTCTAAAGCTAGCAAAAAAAAGAACATTTATATTTCAATTAAGGATTTTTTTTTTTTCTGACAAACCCTGAAGCCTTTTCCAAAATAAAAATTAGGGAGAAAAATCACATGGCATAACTGTTTATTAGTTGGTATTTAGTAACAATATTTAATATGTTATTTGTTTTCAAGTAAGTGAAATGAATTTACCTCAGGTTGAGTGTGCTACCTGGGAATCTCTTGGAATGAGACAGCCCTTGTGCGGTGGTCTGACAAACTGGAGATAACTGAATTTTATTGTAGTGGTGCTGGACATACATGATCTATTCCTGAGACGTCTGTGAAACGTGATGCAGATCATGGCAACCTAAGCTGGTCTAACTACTCTCTTGGCCTGCATTCTCCCTTGCTCTGTACTGATCCTTTCAGCACGTGCTTTAATAAGTTTTCTGCCACTTTAGATCTCTCAACTGACTCACTATGATCAAGCAGGGAGTGCTCAGCACAGACGAAGCGCAGGAATACACTGCCCTGGCGATGTGTGGCAGCAAAGCCACTTCAAACTAAACTGCTTCTCTGCTTAAAAATCCATATATTTCTGCCGTAGCTAATATAGTAATCAGATGGAAATAATTAATTGTTTTTGAGTTTAAAAATTAATTATGGAAATATTGACTCCAAAAGCAGACATAGATCCTTTTGACAGGTGTCACATACAATAAAAAAGGGTTCTTGAAGAAGCCTACCTCCACAGAAAGTTCAGCGTACATCTGGATGAAAAGCCCGTGGGATTCTGTGCTATTCAGTGTGTCCTTGTTTTGATTATTTTAGAATGTTCCCACTCATTGTAGTATTAAAATGATTTCATTTGCTTGATGAAAAGTGAGGCTATTGGTGAGAGTTACAAGTATCAGACTTGAAAACGGACTGACAGTCTCCTGAGGACTAGGAACCAGATGAGGCCCAGCTCAGGTATACTCACGGCAGTAACAGGGAATAAGAAACTTACTCTTGTAATTGCTTATTTACACCTTCACTTGGGCAAAGCCGAGATAAATCAGCTGCAGACTTCAATTAAAACATGCAGACAGAACTTAGAAAAAAAAGGTGAACAAGTTTGAGGCGTATGCTGTATCAAATACAAAGCCATAGCAAATTGCTGTCATCAGGACTAAGAAAAGAAAGGAGAAGAAACTGTCCCAGTCATCCCCTGCAGCTCTACCTGATGCTGTACAGCTGTAAGATTCTCCATGTTCAGAATGAGAATTTTAATTTCTGGAAAAAAATAAAAATCTAAATTTAGTCTGGTGGTGATGTGAATATTCCTCTGCAACAGAAGGTCAGAATGTATTTTACACGCTTGTTTTCAGCAACTGAAATCTACAGTGGAACACAGTCAACTCATTTAGACCTATGCTTGACGCACTGAACATAACGCTGCTCAGAACTAGAGAGCATTTTTCCCTAATGTCTATTACGTGTTCACAATACGTGTTTGTATTACTAACATAACAATAGTTAAATTAATGTATGTATTTACTCAGTATTTTGTATTGCTTTAATTTAAAAAGTCAATAGGTTTAGCAATTGTTAGTATTTATAGAAGAGCTCCATCCAGCAAAGAAAACTAACAGTAAAAGTGGTTTAGAAAATGAGACCTACAAGAGAGAATCTGAAAGAGCGCAGGACTTGGTAATTCTTTTGATACATGAAGGGTAGTTACAAAAAGATTATCATCTACTGTTCAATGTATCCACTAGAAGGACTGGAAGAAGCACAGGAAATATTAATTAAATCTTACATTGAGAAGAATTAGAACACCTATTATGATAATTCTGCAGCGGATGGGAAGCCAAGCAACAGACCCATGAAGAAGGCTGCAAAACCTTCTTTACAAGGTTTTTCAGTAAATTTAAATGTGCTTGTCATAGATTATTTAGGGAAAAAAAAAACTGATAAGAGCAATAGGTTATACTAGATTCTCTCTTCATGCATATTCCACCTTTCCTGGAATTCTTCCTGGAATTATAAATTCTTTTATGCTCCTAAACTGCTGCGATACAAAAATCACAACTCATTTACAATCTTACTAAAATCAATACAAACTGGGAAAATAGTATTGCATCAGACTGATGCACTTGTGTTATTACTAATAGTAATATGATGTTTTTAGGAAAAGGGATCTGAACTTGATATATACAAAAGCTATTAATAATTAAGACAAAATCTGTCATCTTTTTTGATTTTTTTTTTGTTATAAACACATATACTTAGCACACTTTCTCTCTGCTCTTGTGCAAAAATCACCATGTAAATAATACTCTTACCTCTTCTTAGCTATCAGTTCATCAGTAACATCAGGCAACACTGAATCTTGGGAACTCTCTTAGCAATTTCTTAAAGTTTGTTAACAGTGCTGAAAGCAGTCACTAAAAAAAGTAACTAATAGTTACTATAAAAAAGAAACCCAAATTCTTCTTTGCCACTCCACAGCTGAAGCATTATGAGTCTTCCAAGTAGAGTGATTTAAATTCAGTTAGGATTATAACTTCATTAAATTTCATTAGGTCATCTTAATTTAAAATGAAAAGAATCTGAGTAATTTTGAATCCAGCAAAATCCAAGAACATTTTACAGGGATTTTTCCTTGTGAATTGCTTTATGCCTTACGTTTGCAGAGATAAAATCACCTTACTGTGCTTGTTTTCGTAAATGTATTTTACTTCCATTTTAGTAGATTTTTGTACCAATGTGTGTTAATAATCAAGCATTGCAGTTTACTGTTTGCAGCTGATATTTAAGCAATAAAATTCTGCATGTGGTCTCCACACTCTGAAGAAATCCATAAAATCTATCAGATCTTGTACACTATGAAGTGCTTCATTAAGATAAGTGGTTTTTTCCTATGACTGCTGAAACACTTTAAGTTGTAGTTCTCCATTTCTTGCAAATGAATTTCATTTTCTCTGAAACCTTTATATGTAATTAAATAGCTGTTGTAATGTCAGAACGTGTCGTGGATTGCTCAATTAAGTCATTGTTATTATTATTACATAATATTATTATATCTGCACTAACAAGGGACTTGGCTGAAGGCATGTGTCCAGGTACATTCAGTTTTGTTTTGAAATGTACATTATTAAGCAACTGTGAATAGATAACTGCTGGCAGATGATCTTTACAGAAATGGCCAACAGCTTTCATAAAAAGAAGTCCCAATACATTGTCAACAGGGATATTAAACTCTGATCTATGAGATATTTTTAACCAGCATTAAAACTTTTTTTTTTTGGCTTTTCTTTGGGTAAGGAGACCTGAAACTGAATTTCAGGCTCTGGAGCACAACCACTCACACATTAACCAGGGGTATGAGTTGAATTTTTCTTAAAATTTAATCAGCAAGTTGCAGAGGTATTAAGAAAAGCAAGAACTCAAATTATTTTCTCCTATATTTCACCTTTCAATTTCTTGGCTTTTGTGATACTGCTATGAAATATGTACTCCAATTGCCAGTGAATATGGAGGACCTGGGTTTTTAATATCAGGGCTGCAGCTGGCTTTCCTAATTCAGACACTCTTCGCATAACCTAAAGAATCAAAACAAGAACATTTCATATCCCACCTTGCTCCCCACTTCATCTTGAATACAAAGGCTATATCTGAGGTTGACTTTGACTTCAAGATTTACTTACACCACTAAGTCAGCCAGGGTTGTGAAAAATACCGTTCCGAATGAGCCAGCTGTGTTGGTAAAAGTGCTACAGTAGATGTAGCAATACCGGTACAGGCAAAAATGAGACACAGTTTGTCTGACTTGAAAAATTACAATAAGTATGACTGCAAAAACATCCCCTCCTAAACCAGTTTAAGATCCATATGTACCTGTTTATCTATTTAGAGTTTCTTACAGAAGGATGAATATTAGAACAGAAAAGGCCTTGATGCTGGTTCTGGTCCTGAAGGTCAAAAAAAAAAAAATGAGCAGGCAGACCAGCAGGGAGACCAGTCCGCAGCAAATCCTTAGAGATTCTGTAATTCATGCTGTCAGTTACCTATCAGGTATTGGTTGCCATAGCTATAGCTCCTCTGTCCCTGGGTACTGCAGTAATACAATCCTGAAGCCACAAAGGCATGAAAACTGCATAGATCTGTTATGAGAGAGAAATAGCAAAGCCTTTGGGTGTTTTGGCCAGTGACACTACCTGATATTAAAAAAAAAAAAAAGAAAAGAAAAAAAAAATTGTAAGTTAAAAAGAACTTTTATTTTGCAAATGTCTTGGATCAAGAACTCCACCTGCATGCCATTTTCTCACAGGCACGTAATTACTTTCCCAGTGTATACAAACTGCTCATTCTAAGGAAAAAAAAGATCAATACTTTGAAAGAGCAAGACTTTCAGAGACATTAAGAACTTAACAGCTAATACTGTCTTGTTTTGGCTGCAGGCTTTAATTCTGACAACTTTTCAGATCCTATTATTCAGCAATTTAAAAACAAAACAATTCTCCCAAATGATAAGACCATAAATTATGGGTCTGAATGGCTTAAGTTCTAATACAACAATTTTATTGTGCCTGGTGGAACTGTTAATTAAAAATGTTAAAACACTGCCCAAACCAAACAAAATTCTCTAGATATTTTTGGCCATTTTTCTGGCATTAACATTTCCACTGACTTCGACAGAGCTGCACCAATTTATACCAGCATTCAGGTCCCTCAGTCCAAAACATTACCTTACTCGTTTCATAGCATTAAGTGATTTATATTATCAAGTACTGGATTAGTGTAGGTGTGTTAGTTGTAATAAACTATGGTACCAGTTAACTCTTTTTTGCTCAGACTCCCTCTTTGGCAAAAGTATTTTGAAGCAGTGATAAAACATATTAATGTAGCATAGATTCTTATGCAAAAACTAAGCAACCTCATACTCGTGGATCAATTTTAATGTCACATCATATGTTTTAATTCCTTTTATCCCCTAAAACAGAAAATACCAAGCAACTTGCCATGGCTACTAAGGAGATGTTACAGCTCAGAAGCTAAATAATGCTGAGATAGCTCATGCTGGAAGAACTAATAGCAACATGAAAGCTAGAGCACAATCCATGAATACATTATTAATGATATTTTCTTCTCAAATCAGCAGATGGACACTGAATGGCTCAAGTGACTGGTAATGGGATACACAGCTTTTCATCTCAAAGTAACTGCTTCAAATCTGTCTCATGTTGATCGTAACTGAAAGTTACTATTTGACAGGTATTCAATAGCCAATATGTAATAACCAGTCTTAGTCTAGCTTTTCCTGTACAATCTGGTTAACAAAGCTGGCACACTGCTTTCAAACTCAGTGTTGAGCAGGCCAGAAGACTTGATTATCCTTTTATGTCTAAAGGTTCAGCCCTTCAAAACAAGTTTGAAAACCAGGTGCAAGTGGGACAATGGACTTAGCACATATTACATTTGTTCAGTGGTCAGTTTCCATTAGTTGCAGACTATTGCTTTCACAAAGCTTGGCATGAAGGATATGATGTGTTCTTCTTTTGTATGCTCAAGGCACAAGAATTTTCAGTAGTGATACAAACATACAGTATGGATGCAAAATATCTCTATTGTCAAAAAAGCATTAATAAATTGATAAAAATCAAGTGACTGTAACTTGCTTTTGCAGGAAGCCTAGAAAAGGCTGTCAGCTACTGTTCTCAATAAAAATTACCACGTCCAGTGGTCTCCATGAGTTTTTAATTTATTATAGGGGTTTTTTTGATGTTTACTGAACAGAACCACACTTACGTTTTCATGGAACCCAACTGAAATTAGTAGGGTTTCAAACCAGACCCAAAGGCTGCCTATATCACCTGGAATCTGACAACAAAATTGGTCATAACATAGAAGCACTTTTCCTTTGAAAAGAAAAATACCATCAGGGTATAGTTGGAGTAAGCTTAGCAATAGCCATCTGAGAAATAATTAATCAGTAATTTTCAAACATAAGGTCAGTATCATATGAAAGCGTTATTAATGAGAATGCTTTTGAAAACATACCAGGCATGAAAGCGAATTATACGTGTAAAAGAGCTGCAGACATTTAGCTGTAGGTCATACAGCTTTTGAGTCAGAATTGTTACAAATACAACTATGTTACCTCCTTGTCATCCATGGATAGTATCTTCAAGTCTAACTTCTCTCAGCTCAGTACAGAACATGAAGACAGATGCTAAGGACAGCTCTCTGACAGGATTCAATCCTTTAGGTTAAAGATGGCTGAACACGTAACTTAAATCTGTATCACTGTATGCCTAGACAAACCCATTACAATCATGCTTCAACAGAATGATTGAAACGCACTTTGTATTTAATATTGTTTGTTATTGTTGTTATTAGAATCACAGTCAAGATTGCCTCCCTCCTTATTCTAGCCACTGTAAAGACAAATTGCAGCAAAGATAGACAAGAGACATAAAAGATGTGAAAAAGAAACAGAAACACAGAGATTAACTTGCCAAAATCACACTGCAAATCAATGGTCAAATTAAGAATAGAATCCAGATATTCCAAATCCCGGTCTTTTGCTGAGCTCACAGAGTATTCCCCCAGGCTTTTTCTAAGACGTTTCTGTTAGCCATCAGTGTTTAGCAGTAGTAATTAATGTTAGACCATAGAAAGACCTTTTAAATACAAAGCAACTGAAGTTACCACCTCTCAAAAATCCACTTTCCCTGTAACATTTACAGAATAGTCAAAAAGTTGGCTACGAGGCTCTTGAATTTACCTACTGTACCATATATATTTAAGGTACACTCAAGTCTACAACAGCCCGTTAGGCTAGCTGGATATAGTATACCAGCTTCTGCAGCAAACTGCATGCACAGGAACACAATGGTCAACATCATAAATGATCAACTTTATCTCTTCAGACCAGATGACACAGGACCTACATACAGCTGAGCAGCCTGGAAACACACAGTCAAAGCTTGAACACACTCATCTTAGTGGCTACTGAGCATCTCCTAAGTAATGCATAGATAGTAAATCTTCTTTTTAATTGCACATCTTTTGATCATTTTCCTCTCATTCTGGCTTCAAGTGCACAATTTACGCATATAGCTAATTTAGCTTTTAATTAAGTAATACTATTTACGCAGCGAACTGTTAGGGAAGTACATAGCAGAATCAGACCTTTCTGTGAAAAGGACATTTCCTTACTAGCATTTCATATACGGTGCCATGATACTTCACTCTTAGTTTCAAAACCTCTGGTTGGTTCCATAATACAAGTAAATTAAAAAAAAAAATCTTAAAAGATTTGCTATTAGTTCATCTAGGTTCTAACATTTTAGATAAATACTAAAATGCCTTAACATATTTTGTGGAACTGAAATTCAAATCCAACTTAGTAAAGTAAGTTGCAAAAATCCAATTAACTTGGGGTGAGGAGTAGGATTTCTATATAAATGTATGTAAAGAATCCTTTATTTATATATTTTACATACCTTATCTCATTTATTTACACACTTTATTTACCTTATTACCATTATCCTCTTAAAATATATGAAAGAAGCTCTAAACTTAAAGTGCTATGGGAATTATGGACAGGCAGTTACCAATCTGCTTCTTTTATTTTTTTCAATTTATATTGAAAAGCAGTTAACTTTAGTTCAAATGCCTGCTAATTCTTTCTCTGAAACAAAAATAAAGGTGTTCATGAAGTAATCTGGGCATTTATTCTATAAATTAAAAAACTCAAGAGAGGCAAAGAGTTGTCCATAAAAATATCTTGGCAGCCCCTGTGAAAGGAAGGGAAAAACAGCTCTCACCATCGATTCTTGAATCAATGTTACATGTATATGGAACACTCCTCTAAACAGCCAAGAAACGTATGAACAGAGAGTCTTCTGATAAAGTTGGAAAGAAACACGTAGGATAGCAATAAAAGCAAAAGCAGAGACATACAGCATGCTGGAGACACGAGCTGTTTTGCGGAAGTTAAAATCTGTAAGAACAGCTGTGATTCATCAGCTCTGCTCACATCAATAAATGCCATTTTCATGGACAGGAAAAAACTGTGGACAGCAAAAAAGAGCATAAAGTTTAAAAAAAAACCCTGAACCTCTTTGCAAAGGGAATGCATCAAGTATAAAGATTATGTGTCATGCTTCTGTGGAAGGCATACAGGCAAAAAATCTGTGTCAAAGGCCTTGTTTTTTGACTTCTTAGTAACCGTCTTCCCATGTTATGGTCTCTCAGTACTTTTATTCACCTGCCTGGTGTTCAAAAGAAATCCTAACATGCCTAAGAAATGATGATATAAATGTAAATACAACCCATACCTATGAAGAATTTTTAAAATAAATACTGAACACAAGATGCAGAAGTAGTTAACATTGGGGCAAAGTCTGTACAGGCATACCAGATCGTCAGCATGATATAAATACAGATGGAAGAGAAATCTGTAGTTAAGTTTGCCTACCACTTCCTAGTATAATGTTCTAGTTTGAGATGCTTATAAACTTTGCCAATATTTAATTGCTTAGTCTAAATTCTTTCAGTGTATCTGATTTTTTTAAATGGAGCTGACACCTTCTAAAATGTGACGAAGCGAAAATATTCTGGTTTGCCGAAGTTGACAAATTCTTTTAACTCTTACGTTGAAAAACTGAATCTGGAATGATGGCCTTGGGAGTTTTTCCATCCAGTAGAATCTATAGCTGAATTACAGACCAAGGCTCCCAACATAACACAAAGAGATTTTGAGTGCACCTATACTATCAGTTTGAATCATCACTTGTTTTGTCCCAAAGTCCTTTTCATTAGTGTTCACCGTGTGCGCATGCTTGATTATTCCTGGAATACCCTTTGAAGCAAAATAACAAGGCTTCCTCTCAGACAAAACCTAGAAGGCATTCAGTAGCTAGATAGCTCTAGGAAATGGTTTGAGTACGAAGTCTCCCTCCACTTGGTCCAATACTCCAACATCATCCTTGCAAGCCTTTTGCCTGGCAGGCCCCCATAACATGCCTCTCTGGGAACATGCTACAGTAGCAGGTAAGTGGTACGCTGCAAGCATTTCTCTTTTATCTTGGACAATCAAAAAAGGGTATTCATTATTAAAGAACCTTTCAAAATTGTTCAGATGTCTTGTATGCAAAGACGGACTTCAAGATGCTGAGAGGAGGTCAGTGTGGCAGAGGACTCAAGACTCACAGCTGTTAAAGAAAGGGGAACCTTGACTGAAGGAATCACCCCAGCTACCAGAAGAGATGTGGTAGGGCAGCTTGATGCTGAGGGATTGCAGTGTAGCCCCAGGCAACGATACTTGAAAACAAACTTTGTCCATCTTAAGGTCCACAGGAAGAACTGGCATGATGGCAGGATGCAAGCGGAGCAGAGGAGTGGTATTTGTGCTGCGTGTGTAAAAGGGCTGTGGAAAGGCCAGCAGAAGACTACGAGATCCCTCCAAACACTGCACAGCGTAGATGCAGGCAGCCTGCCCTAGGGGGAGCAAGCCAAAAGCTGTTTTGATGGAAGCTACTCCTTAGGTTCTGACCAGGAAGCAGGGATTGCTCCTGAAGCAGATCAGAAATCCAGCGTATGCATCATTGGAGAAGGTGGACGCTTCTGAGCACACTCAGAAGCAGACCTACAGGCATCTATGGTACTTGCAGGGTTAAGTCCTGATTATGCTTTCTGAGTATGTCTTTCAACTCTTCCCACACTGAGATAAAAATATATAGCTATATTAGCTATGACAAATCCTAAAAAAGGCAGAAAAAAGTAAGAAGTGTTGAAAGAGAAAATCTTGTACGGTATCAACAGGAGGTACAATTAATTGGATCTCTTCATTCATTCTATAAATAACTTAAATATGATAAAAATGAAAATGTAGGAGTCTTAGCTGCAGTCACCTTTATGTTACTAGTCTCACTCATCTGATACAAAATTAATCTTCCCTTTGATATCATGTGGGAAGAGGGAATGGCAGTACATGGATAGGAATATTGCATTCAATGCAGCAAAAACCTGGAATCAACAAAGACTGCTAAAAATTGCACTAAAACACAGCATAATAATACTCAGTTTGGATAACAAAGAGATGAATGACCAACAATAAACTTGTCCTTTATAACCTCTGAAAGCTAGGCACATCCAGTAAATTTTAAACAGATTATTATATCATATTTTAAGGTATCTCTCAACTCATTATAAATACAAAAAATAAAACCACAAAAAGACAGTGGAAAAATGAAAGCAGATATCCTAATTTCATATATGTTACAAGCAGAGTTGCACCTCTTTGAGTTTATTTTCCTGGAAAGATTCAACTACATGACATGCAGCAGTCTTGCTTTTGAGATGTTTTTATTTGCTTCACTGAGGCACAAGAACATCAAGTGATCTGTACAAAGTGTTTTAACGTTACTATTTTTGTAATTCCCATCTCTATGGAATTTGGGTATCGGCACACAAATGCAGGCACTTTTCATAGGAACTGGCATTCTGGATAAGACAAATGTTCATCCAGCTTAATAGCCTGTCTTTTACTTTGACCATCATCCGAATTCCCACAAGTAGGTCATTTAATACTTAATAACCACTGTGCAAACTGTTGCCACAAAACAGATAAAATATTTTAACTATCTTTAGATATTATTAGACATTTTTGTTATATAATATTTGTCCAGAATATTATTGAATCTCAGTAATGATGCCTGTCGTGGTTTAACCCCAGTAGGCAGCTAAGCACCACAAAGCCGCTCGCTTACTTACCCACAGTGGGATGGGGCAGAGAATCGAAACGGTAAAAGTGTGAAATTTCATAGGTTGAGATAAAGACAGTGTAACAATAATTTTAAAAAAAAAAAAAAAAGAAAAACAAGTGATGCAAAAAAAAACCCAAATAATTGCTCACCAGCCAACCAATGCCCAGCCAGTCCCCAACACCCTTATGTTACTAACACTTTCCATCACAAACCAAAACATAGCTAGCCCCATACAAGCTACTATGAAGAAATGTAACTTTATCCCAGCCAAAACCAGTACAATGCCTCAGTAACACTCTGCATGAGTTCTCCACGCTCATTATGTATGTTTTTCATGTTCATTTAAAATTAAGTTGGCCCAAACAGAAATCCAGAATTAATGTGTTAATGAACATGGACAATAGCTACTGACAACATCTAATACCAGGCCAGATACCAGCCATCTGTGACAACATTTCCAACTGGCCCAGAAGCTCCATTTAAGCTCTGTCCTGGGCACCCAAACCTGGTGTGCTTTGTCAGAGTTGTATCTGTATCCAGCCCTGCCTCCTTCCAGCAGGGCTTATTGACCGAGCTTCCTAGATGGACCTCAGGCGTACATTGTAGGTAGTCTTGTCTCTGGCCCCAGTCTCCTGGATGAACCTTAGACCTATGTTATAAGTAGCCGTCTCTCCGAGCTTGTCTCCTGCAAGCTCGGACTTGCATTATAGGTAGTCTTGATTCCATTCTGGTTTTTGGCCCTGTCTCCTGTTGTTCCTGAGTGGACTTCTTGGATGGTCCCCTGACTTGTTACCTTGCCTTGCCTCAGAGTGTTGACTAGCGCCATCCTGACCCTACTGGGATGGTACTCTGGTCAGAGAAGCCCTGCCTTTGCTGTAGCCATGCTCTCCTCCCAGCTCTTTCTCTCTTATGGAGAACCCCCACCCTTGCTGCTCCCCAACAGAAGAGTCATAGCAAGCTGACTTCTGGTTTTGCCACTAAGCCTCTGGGAGCTTAGAGAAAAGGGGGCCTAACATGAGCTTTCACTGCTTAGCTGAAGGAAAGAGGGTCCTGAATTTTTAACAAAAGTGAAAAACCTAGCAAACATTTTCTGTAATGCTATAATTGCCTAAATAACTGCTAATGTTATTCATGACATTCAAAATGAAATCTTACCAATTTTTTTTAAACTTAAGAGGCAAGAAAGAGAATGAAAAGGTTTAAGAATGGACAAAACTCAAAGAAATCTGTATTTCAATGTAATACTTCCATAGTCACTGAAAATTCTTAAAACTAAGATTTAGATAGTATAATTAATCATACATGAGCATTTTTTTAATTTTTTTACCAGTCCAAATTTTAAAGAAATATGGACTAATATTACAGCTAAAAGATACCCAATACTTACACTACTACACGTACATACAATTAATTATGGTCCTGAACATGTACCTCTGGTTCTGTGTTAAGTGATGCCAACAATCGCCATTTGTAACTATGTGGTCACACACAGAGCTGAAATATCATGTTGTTTACATGCATGAATTTCTAAAATTTGACCTGTTACTCATTACCTCAAAAGAGTCTGACTTCTATATAGCTTTGAATAAATTATTTTGTAACCTTTACAACACAGCAGATCGTGACAGCAGGGCATTCAACACTAATGGATATTGAAAGAATTGAGGAGAATTAAAGCCTTACAGTTTAGACTGAGAACAGCCCAAGAACTATTTAATGTCATTCAGGGTAGGCAGAATAAATCTACGCTAGTGGAGAAGGTTTCTGAACGGTGTTTAAGCTTTTTTGTGAAGTTGAATATACTGGCTTTGCAGCTTTTAATGCTAGGTTGCATAGAAGCAAAGTCTATTGCAGGTTCTGATGAAGTAGTTTATTCCCTCAGTTAAGTTCCTTCAGACATAATCTGGCAGTTTCACTACTCCTGACAGGAAAGTTACCTTAACTAGTAGTTTGGCCTGCACAAGCATGGCAAAAATTGTTTAAATTTCAACCCATCTATTCCAGTCTCTTTACTGCCAGTCGTGCTTCAGTTTTGAGTTCTCTCTTTACATCTGACACAGAGTGCCAGAAAACAGAAGAGATCAGCTTCAGTCAATAAAGAAGTGTTTTGAGAAACAGCCTGCCAATGTTTGACAATTATGTATAATGATGACAGTTCACTGGCTTCTCAAACCTTGTCCACAAGTGTAGTTGCACAGTTTCAGTTGAGCCAAATTAATAGCTTGCTAGCAAAAGGTCTCATTGTCTCCTGTCTTCCCCGCTCAGTTAGTTTTCTGCCATTTTAGCAAGTTGAACTGGCATACCACCCAATTAAACTAGAGGGAGTGCATGGAAAGCAGTAAAACATACAACTGGGGGTGGAAGACGTTATCCATATCACAGTGACAGTGATCTGTTCAATAAACTCAGGCCAGAGCATGACTACTCAACCACTGTGAAAGGATTAAAACCAAAAAAAAAAAAGAACATCCAATACAGTTGGAAAGGACTAACTGTGTAAATATTCCCCTTTCATTGGCACGCTGGACACTTGGCCCAGTTGTTTCAAGCTATTAAATATTATCCAGGTGTTTTACACAAGACTCGAAATTCTTTGGTGACTTAACTTTTCCAAGTTTAGATAATTTAATCAACACAGTAAAAAAATGCAAATTGGTAGTTATGCTACATGCATTAGTTTTTGCTATTTTAATTACAAAGATAGCCTAATCAGTCTGAATCTGTTCTGGTTTTTAAAAGCATCTAGTTTGCATGAAACATGTTCAGAAGTTAATGCAAATATTAATATAGTCATATTCACACTCATATTATGTCACCTTATTTGCATAGTTAATCCTACTCTGTAGCAGAATAATTAGGCCCACGGTGACGTACCACTGTAGTAAAAACAAGATTTCATCTTAGCGCGGCATGAAAATGTAAGTCACTTGTCTTATTCTCGTATTTTACGAAGACACTAGAGCATACAGATGGAACTATTTTTCTTGTAAACCGCCTCCACCCACTAATTATTTCATATAATACAGCGGGCCTTGAAAAACACAATTGCTTTCTGTTACTGGTGAATAAGACTCTTTCCCCAGCAAGTGAGGTGAGGGGGAGTCAAGTTTTCACAAGAGTTTCTACATCTGTGGTCACAAAGAAAACCTCCTAAATGTTAACTGAGTCAGTGCCATCTTTTGAACATGTAGTCAGCCTGACATATTGATTGAAGGTTTCCCAACTAAAAGCAAAATAAGGACAGACAATTTTCACTGCTGCTATTCAGAAGTACTTGAGTAACAACAATACTGACAGAGTTTTTCCATTATTTGGAAAAACTATGAGCACTAGCGAGCACAAAGGAGGCCAAGAGCCAATGAGAAACTCATTAAGCTGCTTAAACTGATCTAAATCTAGGCTGTTGAGGTCACATCCCGCCCCCGCCACATATTTCCACCCCCTTCTTTCAGCCAATGCTAGTGTTTACAGAAGCAGGTGGTGGTGTGCCAGTTCAAGGCAAAAAAAAATATAAAACCAAACAATGCATCACTTTGGGGGAAGAGTTTTTGATCTGATCAATTCTGTGAACTGGTTTAAGAGGCTGCACAGTACCAGCATCAGTGCAGAGGAGTGAGATAGGAACACAACAGCTGGGAATTAAGAGTAGTTTAAGCTTCTGTGAAACTGAAACCTAACAAAGGACTGGAAGCTCTCAAGTTTATCCTCAGCTGTACTAACCCTTTATACACTGATCAAACTCCAGACTACAGATGGAGATAGACTTCTTTCCCTTACTGTCTCTTAGCATGTTCAAAATACATGTTCTGTTGGTCAGAAGTCTCATTTATTAGTAGTAACTCATTCATGACTGGCTCTTAACAGAAGCACAACAGTGATAACTACACCTCATTTCTAAATCCTCAAACCAGAGAAGATGAGGGAAAGGATAAGAGGCAGACATAATTTGTTTGCTAGCACTTAAGAGGCAGGAAAGGAAGGGGACTGAAGCCTCAAGAGGAAGCAGCTTGCCATAGTCAGCAGACTTCTTTGCAGTGCCTGGAAAAGGGAAAGTTTCTTTGTCCTTTCACCAACGCAAAAGTGAAGTGTTCAAATATAATGGATGCAAGCTGATGTTAGATATCATCATATCAGACACAAGTGGTTGTTAGAAATCCCAGTTCCTAAAAATGAGAGCACAGATGCTTGCTTCTGCTGGCTTTGATACTCACAGGTTGAGTAAGGGAAGAGATCAATTTCACTTTATGCTGGTGTTTATTAGGCTGCGATTTTTCTACCCTTTAGTAGCACAATACAATTAGAATTTAATAAGCACGACCAACCAAAATTTTAAATGCTGTATGTCTTGGCATTATTAGGAGTATTAATATTCCCCGTGATTTCTCCTCAGCTAACAGTAACTTGGGGCTTAATCTGGCCACGTGAGAAACAGTTTGTAAATTTTCCGTATTAAGTATGTGCACCTTTCTTCTTTTGTCTAAGAAGATTGTTATGATTTTTGCATTCTGGCTTTGAGAGATTAAACAGCGATTTGTTTGAAAAAAATTCTCTCTGGTACAGGTGGGCATCATGAAAACAACCCCCTCTGCACCCGGGCTTTTAAGAACAAACAAGGGATAAAGATACTATTATAAAACCAGGCTGCAACTATGCAAAGCTCACCTTTTCCTTATCCAAACACTGCAAGCATATATTGAAGTCCTCAAACTGACGATGAACACACTGGATTCGTATGAGAGGGCCAGCACGCTTCAGATATGCCCTATATTGTTTTATTTTTTGTTCTTCCTTAAAACATTTGCCGCTCTCCAGTGACAGGCTCCCCGGCCCCGCACGGCGGTCCCACCTTTCCCCGCGTCCGCAGCGGCGGAGCCCGTACCCCTCACTCAAGAGCGGGCTCCGGCAGCGGGGGGAACCTGCAGGTACCTCTCACTGCCCACGGGGTGCCACCGGCTGAGGGAGCGCCTGCCGGAGGCCCGGGCCGCCGAGTTACCTCAGCCCGCCCCGCTGCTTTCCCTCACAGAGACGGCGGGAGCGGCGCGCGGGGGCGGAACGGCTCAGCCCCCCTCAAGGCGTGGCTGGAGCCACAGGGCCCGCCCGCACAGTCTGGGCGGAGCGGGAGAGAACCCCGGGCCCGGCCCGGCCCCGCCGCCCNCTGCCGCTGGGCGGCGGGGGGGGGGGGGGGGGAGGCGGCCGCCAGCCCCGCCTACGTGGTGACGCTCCGGGAGCCGCGGCTCACGTGACGCGGGCAGCCAATGGGGAGGCAGCAGCCCGCTCACCGCGGGCGGAGGAGGAAGGGGGAGGGTTGAGGCCGCTGCCGCC
>VYXH01010792.1:178487-216320 GCA_013397275.1 Burhinus bistriatus
TAAATGGTTTTGCAACATTTTTTAAAAAAAAAAAAAAAAAAAAAGGAAAACTAACTTTTGTTCGTGGCTTGCAGGTCTGATTTTTCTTTCCAAAAGAGAATTTTTTAATGGGTTGATATAACCATTGGAAAATACTTAAGTGTAGCAAGTGAATACACCCTTAGTACTAAAGGAGGTGCTATTTGCTGACTAGAAAGATGCACTATGTGTTGCTCTTAAAGCAACTATGCAATTTTTTGCTTGTTTTTAAATTCTGTAATTTCCTATTTTCAATTTTTATTGACATCTTACCTCTTTGGTTTTGGGAATTGGTATTTCTTTCTGCCTCCAAAGCAAATATACCTTAATACTGAATAGTGAAAGAGGTTACCTTACCAGCGCTTGTTATGTAACTTCAATTAGTTTTAAAAGCATAATATTAAATTGATTACAGCACTGTTTGGTACAATTCTTTGTACAAGTATTTTGTTTCCTAAAAGGAGATGCTTCTGAAAGTAGGATCCTATGCCCTTCTAGTTCTTACACAAGGCTGACAACTACTTGTGTAATATATGTGAGGTCTTTGGTTTGTGGTTTGTTTTAGTACTTGCTATCCTCTACTTCCTAATCGTGCTTTTAAACTCTCTGAATCCTTCCTGAATGGAAACACAGCAATGAAGGCAAAGTCTGTTGTAATCAAAAGGAGCAAAGTGGTCTTCAAAAATGGGTATCAGCAGTTCGTACACTGAAAACATCCTTTTCATCCTTTGTTTCAAAACGTTTCTCTTAATTTTTTTCATAAGAGTTCAGGCTACTGCTCCTTAAACTTGAGATGTCTCAGGTGTTCATTAATACATACGTGTAATACAGAATTATTAATATAGTTATCACATAGAGAATACAAATAGTAAGAAAAAGCAGGTAGCTGAACCCATATGTTCACAGACTTTACAAACATTAAATCTTGTTTGGGTTTTTTTCCCTTCAATTTCATTTGAAGCTGGAATAAATTTGTAATTCTACAAGTGGGATGTTAGGCTTTAGTTTTTTGTTTGTGTGTTCCCATTCCCTGCCCGTCGTCGTGTGTGTCGTGTGTGTGTCCCCCGGGCCTTTCTCTCCTAACAGGCTTTGTGGATCAATTAAAGAGAAAAAATTCTAGGAGAAAAATCCTGCCTCATCCCTGAATATACTTCTTAAGATGACTTCCAAATATTATGATTTGCTACACCTTTATAGTGACTATAATTTAATATGCTTCCTCACCACTGCTCAGCGCAGCAGTCTGCGGTACTGAAAAGTAAACTTTCTGGTGGCATGTAAAATAGAAGCATGATGAGAGCCAAAGATTAAATGATTTGGTGTAACAGTTCTTTAGGAGTGGTCAAGGTTTTTATTCTACTACCAAAATGCCTAGGAAACTTGTCATGAACAGTAGCTTTCTTGTATAGCATCTAATATAAAAAATAAATTGGGGGGCAGGGGGCAAAGCAAAAAAGGTTTCAGTATGAGTGTGTGAAGTGAGAAATTATTATGAATGGATCAGGGAACACAAGAATACAGACATCATCAGTAAAGCGACATATACAGTAGCTTCATATAATTAAAATTTATAATAGAGTATAGGAGTTGAGGCTTCAAGCAAATGAGATCAGTGTTCGTGTGTGTGTTTTCCTTCAAATGTGGGAACCTTACATATATGTGTGTGTGTGCATATATATAAAAAGAAGCACAAAGATAGTTTTTGTTGGTTTTTTTGAAAGTAAAACGGTGGTTCAGGCTGATCAGAAAGAAATTACAAATTAAAATCAAGAACCAAAGCAATTTAAGCCAGGCCATCATTTATAAAGATTTTTCATCTGTAATTATATACATGGTTTGAAATAATATTTAGGACATTATCTGGTTTTAATCATACTTAATTAGCTAACTGAAGGTTGCAGGTAACAAATTTTGCCTTTCTGGGGACATTTATTTCTTTGAAGTTTCATCATAAAAGATTCATTAAGAAACAAATGTTGCTTTGCTGCCTATGTGAATGTCATGGTTTAACCCCAGCTGGCAGCCAAGCACCACACAGCTGCTTTCTTGCTCCCCCTCAGTGGGATGGGGGAGAGATTTGGAAGGATAAAAGTGAGAAAACTTGTGGGTTGAGATAAAGACAGTGTAATAGGTAAAGCAAAAACTGTGTGCGCAAGCAAAGCAAAACAAGGAATTCATTCACTCCTTCCCATCGGCAGGCAGGTGTTCAGCCATCTCCAGAAAAGCAGGGCTTCACCATGTGTGACAGTTACTTGGGAAGACAAACACCATAACTGCGAATGTCCATGCCTTCCTCCTTCTTCTTACCCCAGCTTTATATGCTGAGCGTGACATTGTATGGCATCAAATATTCCTTTAGTCAGTTGGGGTCAGCTGTCCCGGCTGTGTCCCCCTCCCAATTGCTTCTGCACTCCCAGCCTACTTGCTGGTGAGGTGGTGTGAGAAGCAGAAAAGACTTTGACTCTGTAAGCAGTGCTCAGCAATAATGAAAACACCTCTGTGTTATCAACACCGTTTCCAGCACAAGTCCAAAACATAGCCCCATACGAGGTAATGTGAAGAAAATTAACTCTACCCCAACCAAAACCAGCACATTCTCCACCCCTTATTCCATACTATTTACATCATGCTCAGGTCTGACACTGTCCAGTATATCCTCATGAACCACCACCCCCATTCCCATCTTTTGACTTAATATGCAGGTATCATTCCCTTAGTCTATGGACCACCCTTATAAAATGTACATAAACAACCACAAAATGTCCATTGAGTTGATTTAGTCCATGACTTTGGGCTCCATCTCTTACGATGGCCACTCAGGACAGGAGAGGTGGTGTGTTGCATGGAGTTATTAGGCACCAAAACCAGCTCGGGTCAGGTCCCTGCTGTACTTGCAGTGCTTCTTGCAAGGCTTGTCCTCCATTGGTTCAGGTAGTTCCTGCTACAGCAAATCTTATAACATGCAACTCAAATCATGGGCTACAACAATTTATTCTGTTACAATCTCCACCCTTGGTCCCTTTGGACCAGGTTATAGGGTTTAACACTGCAATGAACTCCTCTGCTTGCCCCTAGTCTGAGTAGCAGCAAGGGATTCCTGTTATAGTATTTCCTATAACATGCAACTCAAATCCAGGGTTACAGCAATTTAAAGGTACTTCCATTACAATCTCTGGTCCCTTTGGACCTGACCATAGGATTTAACATTGAAATGAAGTCATCCCCTTGCCCGTGCTCTAGCTTGGACTTGTTCACAGACTGCGGTCTCTTAGTGGAGCCTAATGCACGAGCCACAGACTCTTCAGGGACATACCTGCTGCGGTATAGACTTATCCACAGTTGCTCTGAGGTGCAACTGCTCCAGTATGGCCTTATCCATGGGCCACAATGCCTTCAGGAGTGACCCTGCTCCAACATGGCCTTACCCATGGCTGCAGTCCCTCCGGGGGTGTACCTGCTCTGTCATGGGCTTATCCATGGCCACACGCTTTGAGGTGCTCCAGCATGACCTCATGCACAACCACTGATGCTTTAAGGTGTACCTCCTGCAGCATGGACTTACCCACAGCCACAGATGCTTTGAGGTATACCTTCTCCAGTGTGGATTTACCCTTGGACCACAATACCTTCAGAGGTACAGCACAGATACAATCATGGTCACAGATCCTTCGAGATGTACCTGCTGTGGCATGGGCTTATCCATGGCTGCAGGTGCTTCAGGGTGTCCTGCTGCCACGTGGACTCATCCACAGGCGATAGTCCCTTTGACTTGAGTTCATGCTGGAGTTCCAGCCTGTCCAATACAGAAACAGCAGTGATGCCCTGGCCATCTGCCAGCCCAGGCACATGGCCATTCCTGTTATCAAAATGTTCCCAGGAACAGCAGAGTAAGATGATAAGCTGTACAGCAAGCAGCAAAAGCAAAAAAAAAAAAAAAAGCAGCAACTAAAGAGCACTAGACTCTAATATACAGTAAGGCAAGTGAGCCCCATGGCAAGCACAGAAGCCTGCCGATTAATAGCTAAACAGCAATAACAAAAAATTCGATCTAGCACATTCCAATCAAACCTGTTGTTATCTCAAACCCTTCGAGGCTCACATTGGGCACGAAAAAGGACTGTCGTGGTTTAATCCCAGCTGGCAACTATGCACCACGGAGCTGCTCACTCACTCCCTCACCACCCAGAAGGGTAAAAGTGAGAAAACTCGTGGGCTGAGATAAAGACGGTTTAATAGAAAAAGCAAAAGCCATGCATGCAAGCAAAGCAAAACAATGTGTTCATTCACCACTTCCCATTGGCAGGTGGGTGTTCAGACATCTCCAGGAAAGCAGAGCTCCATCAATGTAATGGTTACTTGGGAAAACAAACGCTGTAACTCTGAATGTCCCCTCCTGCCTACTTCTCCCAGCTTTATATGCTGAGCATGACATCCTATGGTATGGAGTATCCCTTTGGTCAGTCAGGGTCAGCTCTGTCCCCTCCCAGCTTCTTGTGCACTCCCAGCCAGATGAATATTATCAACACTGTTCTCAGCACAAATCCAAAACATAGCCCCATACTAGCTGCTGTGAAGAAAATTAGCTCTATCCTAGCCAAAGCCAGCACAGTGAAGTACCAGGTGCTCACTGATGGTGGTGTTTCAGCAAATGCAAAACAGCATGAATCTGTTTACAGTCTCAGCCTGGGCACCCTATCATCTTTGCCAATACTCCATAACCTCAGGCTGCAGATCTGATCTCTGACTGAAAAGGAATCAAATGTCAATTTGTTCCTGGAGTAAATTAGTTTTGAAAAAATTAAGTTTACAAGGAGGAAATGGAAACTAAGCCTTATGCTACTGATATTTAACTATGAATGTAAAATTACAGTGCAAGAATGTCAAAGATGCAGTACACCAAGCTGAGACATCTTTAGCAATAGTCAGGATTGGTTTTATGTGTTGCAAGTCAAGTGTGTTGCACAAACCTGTGATGATACAATTCTTCAGAAGATAAAATTTGAGCCGTGTGTTTAAGCAGATAACAGGAAATACAAGCAATGCTTTGTGTCATGAAAAATAAATGCCAGCAAGAAAGGCAGAAGAGCTTCAGCAAGTTGTAGATCAGTCTTGTAAAATGGTCTGTGACTGTAAAACTTGCCATGGGCACCCCTCCACAGTGAAAAGGGCCAGATGACCTTCACTGCTTGTAGGGAACTTCCCAGTCACTGATGCAATTCAACAAACTCCATGTTGTCTCTGACAAAACACTGATGGAACTCCATAGTTAGACATCAGGAATAACCAGCAGTAGCATTGCTGTATGTAAATGCAAAATCACAGTTGCTAAACAAGTACCACAACGTAAATCAGTGAGTGCTGATTACAGCGTGCTAAAATACATAAACTTTGTCATCATCACTCTGTTGAAAAGTTAATCTTTTTGTTTATCATTACAATAACACGGATCCTCAAAGCTTTAGGATGCAGCTCTTGCTATCTTACCAGCTAAAAACGTTATGCTGAGACACTGGATAGTACAGTGGTAGTATCTCAACTGCTGAGAGAATTTTTAATGATAATAAACATACTTGCTAGGATGGCAGCTGCAAAGATCATGCTAACAGGCCAATACAGGTATTATTCTGGCAAATGGTTTTATTGAGGAAAAACAATAGAAATCTAAATTGCTGTTTGTGTGAAACCAGCCAAAGCCTTCAGCACCATAAGCTGCATTTCTAGAGGCTCCTCCATAAGTAGTCTGTCCAACCAATCTTGTGGCAGTGAAACTCATGAACAATAATGGCATAGGAACAAGAATCTTCAACAAAGTGAGACCTCAGAACTGTTTGCCATCCAAAGTGGCACCCAGTAAGCATGTTGTTTCCCTGCTGTTTTTAACGGGGTTGTTTATGGATCAATGCCCCTTTTTATGTGTCTAGATGATTAAGAATCTATATCAAGTTTTCTAGAGTTTGCACTGAGTCTCTGTAGATTGAAAATGCTGACATTAAAGATTGTAGCTAGCTGCTCCTTACCAGTGATTGGGCACTATTTGCATGAACTAGAATTACTTCAGAATGTCTGCATAGCTCTGTCAGGCCATGTCTTTGATACTGTAATAACAAGAATTGAGCAAGTCCAGAGGAGGGCCATGAAGATGATCAGAAGACTGGAGCGCTTCTCCTGTGAAGACAGGCTGAGAGAGTTGGGGTTGTTCAGCCTGCAGAAGAGAAGGCTCTGGGGAGACCTTAGAGCAGCCTTCCAGTACCTAAAGGGGGCCTACAGGAAAGATGGGGAGGGACTCTTTATCAGGGAGTGTAGCGACAGAATGAGGGGTAACGGTTTTAAACTGAAAGAGTTAGATTTAGATTAGATATTAGGAAGAAATTCTTTACTGTGAGTGTGGTGAGGCACTGGAAGAGGTTGCCCAGAGAAGTTGTGGATGCCACATCCCTGGAGTTGTTCAAGGCCAGATTGGATGGGGCTTTGAGTAACCTGGTCTAGTGGAAGGTGTCCCTGCTCACAGCAGGGGGCTTGGAACTAGGTGATTTTTAAGGTGCCTTCCAGTCCAAACCATTCTATGATTCTGATGTTGTCCTGTTGGAAGGTATGTTGAACTGGTGGTATTAACAACACAGCATTGAAATCAGCTGACAAATACTGTTGTCCTGGTAGCATGTTGTCTTGAACAACTTGTCTTGGTCCCAACTGCTAGTCTAACACCACCAGCCCACCTCCTACAGGTATGCTGTGGATATATTTACCAGGTTGATGGCTACTGGGCCATATGCCAGGTGTGATCTGTCCCTGTTTCCACCCCCAAAACAGAGCAGTAAATGAAGAGCTGCAAAGTGGAGAGCTCTGTGGCAGAGTTCAAGATTCATGGAGTGTTTGGAGATTTTCACACTACTCTGAAGTAACTGCAGAGGGGAAAAACTGCATGGAAGGCTCTTAATGGCTCTCCACCCATTTTGACTCCTTGATCTTTGATTTCAGTTCTCATGTCAGGAGATTGAACTAAATTCAACTTCTCAGCCAAATTACACTGATTATGTATTGGGCCTCAACCTCTTAGCCAAATTATTTTGATTACATACTGGGCTCTCATACAGTTTTGAAAATGAAGTTGTAAATGTCCCTTTCATGTTTTCTCATATTCTTTGTTTAGTTTCAGCAAATTGTATTTCAGTTTCATTGTAAGTATATTTTAGATATAATCCAGAATGTTTTCAAAGCCTCTTCTGAGGCTGCCTTGGCAAGAAATGGAGCTCTTCTGGGTGCTATAGATCAGACCTCTGTTTATCTTAATGAAAAATGAATCCATGGAGGCTACTTCCTATACCAAAAGGAAAAGAAGGAAGGGATTAATTCTGCATTAATATAAACATTCTCCCTCTGTTCTCAGACTCAGACTAGCGATTCTTATAAAAAGCGTTCTATGCTTTTTGCTCTGTGTACCAGCATTTCACAGGGAGTCTTAATCATGTGTTAATTGGTACAAGGTTCAACTACCCAATTTTGTAGTTCAGAGTTTTTATCAAGGTTCTTGCTGGTATGTGGCTTGCTGCTGCCATCCTGGGATGGTGTACACACTGATAGAAACTTGAATTCAGTGGTGATACTCATTAGAGGGAAGAAATTTGCGGATTAGTGTTAGACTGGCCTGTGTCAAGAAATACCATATAGGATGCTGCCTAGCACCATGTTGTATTCAGGCAGAGAGAGAGAAAATCTCTCTTGCCTTGTGCTTAGGAGGCGATCTGATTTTGTCACTAGGAAACGATCCAATTTTTTTAATCTTGAATGACAGGTGCATCCATGTGATTTTGTTGTCATATTCAAATCCTACTCTGCTCTGGCCAGTTTATCTTAGAAAGCAGTATGAAAGCTTGCTGCATCGTTCTAGAATTGACCCCACTGTAGGCTTGGCTTGGAAGGACTGAGGTCTTGATTTTGTGGAGGATCTAGGCTTGATTTTGTGGAGCAGAGGCTGTGCGCTTTGGTCTAATTCAGTTATTAGTGAGCATGCCTTGAAAGGTAAGGTCAGACAGAGTTCTTCTGGTTGCCCATGTTTGGTCAAGGTAACTTGAATACCAGTTTTTTGGGGGACTGTCAGAAAGGGAAGAATAGGGTCTTCTAAAAGACTTGCTGACATACATGGGACACTCCTTCCAGATCCCAGTACTCTCTCTCATGACTTAGGTGGCTGGCCAAAAGTAAAAGTTGCTATGTGGGCTGTTTGGTGATCGATTTAATTTAAAAAGAAAAATTGGCTGTAGCTGTAGATGTGCTTGGTCTACTCATATCTTTCTTTCCCTGGTCACAAACTTATTGTTGTTCTCTGATCTATACTTGCCTGTGTACGAGTCAAGGGAATGAAGGATCCAACTTTGCTCAAAACAGTGATGTTAAGACAAGGAATATACCACATCTTGCTTGATGCAGGACTCAAGGGAAGAAGAGATGCAAGGACTATATATCTTAAACTGTTGTGACTGGCAAGAAACCTTCTCTCCTCCCTGCCATTCACTCTCTTGAATTCATTTTAACCTTATTCAAGGAAACTGAGGAACATAAACTCTTGGTTTTTTCAATTGTTAAAAGCAGGACTTAAAAGTCAGAATCACACTGGTCCTGATTGTCTCAATGTTCATAAAAGTATGTAAAGCTCTAGCTTTTAAAGACTAAATTGATCAGAAAACCTGAGGGTTGTGTTTTAATTATGATCTGAAGAAACACATTCTCAATCTGACGTTTTTCAGAGTAATTTGTACACATTTTTAGGGGTTTATCAGCACTTTCATAATTGAATGTGTCTGTGAGTATATAAACATTTGGGTAGGAGGGAGCTGTTTACTAGAACAAGGGGAAGAATAGGAATTTCCCATTCTAGTCACAGGAAGAGAATTGATAAAAATGTACGTGTAGTTTGAGTGTTCTGCTGTCAAGTAAGTTGAATTGTTCACTGAAGTAGCAGAATGTCCATCAGCTACTCTCAGGAGTTGTGGTTTCTGAAGGAGTCTGGTTTGTTACTGGGCTTGGCTCTTCTATCTGAACTAATGAGCGCTGTAGCTTCATAAAAAGTTAAGTATGTTACCTTGAAATCTTAAGCAAATGAATACACAGACTTGTTAATCTGAATTTGTTTTCTTTTCAGAGGGTTCATTAAGATTGCTGACCTGCGTGGCTTAAGTTGATTTAATTCACTTTCTCCAGGTGCCCTTCTGTCCAAAGGCTAGTTATCTGCAAGCTCTGGAGGCCAGTTCTCTTGTGGTAGCACCATAGTGCTACTTGCAGAGGTTGTTGGGTACAGCTGTGTAGTGTGGTATTCAAATAATAATGAAATGGAAAGTGTTTTGCAGCTTTCTGGTATGTGCTGGCTGAATGACCAGAGCGTGATTGAAAAGCAGGGATGATCATGGTTGATGGTGGAAGGGAGGAGGAAATCTGTTGGATAAATTGGCCAGTGATTCAGGGCTAGAATTACGCTGGAGTCATCACTGCTAGATGGGAAGTTGCTATAGCAACAAAAAATGCTTTCTTTCAACATTTCTAATTAGAGATGTTACCCATCCTCTTAAAAATAACCACTTTTGGCTAATTTTAGAATTTATCTGCAATTTAGAATACTTGGTTCCCTGAGGTGTGTGTTACCTTAGCATACCGTAGTGTGCATATGTGTGCAGGCGCATGTGAGCACTTGTTAATTCCAAATTGAGAATTTGTTTGGGAATAGAGGAAGCAGGAAAGCGGCTTTTCCTGTTCCAAGTAATGAACAAAAAACAGGTGGTAGTGGAAGATAGCCAGTTCAGAAAAACACCATTAGGCTCAAGCACAGTATTGAAAGTACAGAATCCTGTGCAGTCATAGGGTCTATAATGCATCTGAATTAGCTTTTATTGTTTAATACGTGGTAAGTCATTGCTTCCTAATTCTTAGTGCTGTTCTTCTGTCTGCTTAGTCTATTCATATTTTTATTTGGAATGCTTTTTTTTAACTCGAATTAATGAATAGAATTTACCTTGCAGATCACTTGTATTTCAGCAAAAAGATTTTTAAGCATTTAGTGTTTGAGATTACAAAGTGAAATAGTCTGAAAAATGCAATGTTACAGGTATTACTTGTACATAAATGCTTTTAACTTGCTGATATATGCCTGATATATTTTTACTGAAAAAAGTTCTAGAGTATTTTTGGTAACTTAAGACTTCCAGTGTTCAGTGTATTGTCTCCCCTTATTTGTTCTATAAGGCTGTAAGGGTTTTTGCTATTACAATATTAAATTCACAAAATGGTAATCTTAAATGTGTTCAATGAAAACTAAGTGTTGCTTGCAGTCATATCTTCGATATATTAAGTACTGTGTTTATAATATAACACAATTGTTAATCTATTCTTGAAGCATATACATTTCTCTGCCAGTTATGCTACTAGAACAAAATTTTAATAAAATTACTGTCTTAGAGACTCTGAAGGTAGATAAATTTATGTATGGTAACATTCTATATGCACTGAATGTGTACACCCCCAGACTATATGGACATTGCCGATGAATAAGCTATTCTGGAAATCCTTTGTAGAACACGAAGAAAAGGGATTTCTGTTGTTTCAGCCATATCCCTGTGAAAATGCCACTGATGTTATTTCATGCAGGAATGAAACATTGCTTTTCTTTCTACTATACTTAACAAAACTAATTAAATACATTCAAACTGCCAATGTAGCAGCATTACAACTCGATTTCCATCCTGAATCCCATTCCCATCTGATTTCTTTTTCCTGTTTCTTATCACATGGGCACTTCCTGAAGAGGAGAATATGGTCTTTCCTGTAAGAGAAAAGTGCCAAGGTATATTTTTCAAATGTGTGTGCTTCAGTGTAAAATAGTTTGCAAATTTGAAAGGCTTCTACAGCAAATTAAGGTCCTGTAAAATGAATTACAGTACCTGCAGTAAGATTTCCTGCTCAGCTGTTTCTATGTTCTTAGTGTAGGTCCCTCCTAGATGTTTTATCATTCTTGTAAAGAACGTCATGAAATTATTCCTATGTAAAAAGTTAACTATTACCTACTTTAAACCTGCTTTTCCTACTTCAAAAAAGGAATGAGAAACGCAGCATCACAAGTTGTGACAGGCTTTTGTTAATGATGCATTTTATTCAGCTTGAGAGAGAGCACTGTCAAGTGTAGTCTCGGAAATAACAGCAGACTGGAAACCTATAGGTGGGAACCATTTTTCTGGTTTTATGTTATTTGCCTCATACGGAGGTACAGTGACAATCTGATAAGGATTATTACAGTAAAATCAACTTGCTCTGAGTAGGCAGTAAACTGCTACAAATCTTCATGTATGTTTTAGAAGCTGCTGAAGCTACTACAGTAATAAGACTTGCTCCTTTAACTTTATATCAAAGCCTGAGTGCCCTAGCCAAGCTTCGGACTCTAGCAGTGAGGCACAGTACAAATAGGCAGTGAAAGGTTCACTTGCTGTAAATAGACAAGGTCCTGTGATCCCTTTGAAGCTGAAATTAGACAGCCAAATACCTCGGAGACCTGGAATTCTCAGGGAAAAGGTGAGAGTAGCTGAGGAACTACATTACTTGAATATTTCTTTTCAATTGGCTGTTAACTTCCAATAAAAGGGCTAGTGCATGTAACAAGATAGTCTTTTCCTATGTATATGAGGCCTACGGTCCAGAAATGAGCGCTGAAAAGAGGAAACAGAAGAATAGATAGCTATGCATTCAAAGGATGAATAGAGCTATTTGATTAAAAGCTTCTTTGCTTAATTTATTTCTGTAACAAAAAATTTTTAGAAGAATTTCTCTCTTAAGTTCAGCTGCAATTAACTGTTTTAATTTCTTTTTAAACAGGTGTCAAACAAAAAATCAAACAGCACTCCTCCCCCAGCACAACTGTCTAAAATTAAAGTACCAGCACCACAGACAGTACTGAAGAAGGAAAAGCGGCAGAGTTCTTCACGGTTTAATGTGAGCAATAACAGGGAGCTTCAAAAACTGCCAGCTTTAAAAGGTATGTCTTTCTAAATTAGAATTGACTCTTGTAGGGGATCTTGGGCATGAGACAGAGAAGCATCTCAACTATCATACTTCTTCTGCCTGGAAAACCTACATTATATATCAAGTATACACATGTGCAAACTTGCACATACTCGCATGCTCAAACACACTGGGTTTTTTTTCTTTTCTTTTATTTCTTATGTGAGGACTTCCAGTGTGTTGTCTTCTTGGCAATCAGTATAAGAAATATCTAAGTTTCTTCAACCCAGAAATACCTATTTGAAAGTATATTCACGCATCTCACATGAAAGCGGAATATTTGGGCTCTCTATGTAAAATATCAGTCATCTGTCCGCAGTGCAGCATGCTCAAACCCTACTTTGTTTGTACTAAAATATCTCTTGGCATTGTGAGAAGATCTGGTCTATTGCTATTTATTGGTCTGATTTTCCTGAGCGTGGGTCAAGTGCAGTGGAATCTTTTTAGTGGCTATGAATTTTTCCTTTGTCAATTTTAAGGCTTTGTGATCTTTTAGGGTTATATTTACTGTCATCTGTGATGAAAAGATGATGACAATTGATGCATCTTCTCTTACTAACGCGGCTTTTATCATCTTCTTTTAGCTACTGTCTGTTGTGTAGATACATGTTTGCATAGTGTACTTACGCTAGCTTGTAGTAGTGTTAGGGTATAATTTTCAGATATGATCAGATGCACTGATTTGTTGCTTATAAGCAACTGATTTGTTATGAAGGTTTATCTAAAAACAAATAAGCAAAACTGTTTCGAAGTGTGATGCATACTGCTTTCCAGTGTCCAAAGTTGGCAGTGAAAGCCTAAGAGATTGCTGAAGTGTTCAGTAGTACTGTTGTAGGCAATGTGAAAATGTCAAGGGATAAGACGTTTTTCCTCCAGCTGTTGTTTTCTTGATATATGGCATTGGAGTTTCTTGAAAATAAGAAACTCAGCTTCTCGACCCATGTGAATTATAATGCTTTTCATACAGATCAAATTAGACTGCAACATCCTTCTCTTCACACAGACACTGTTTTTACAAAAAGAATATGAAATATTGTCTGTCATGTTAGTATAGCAGTCTATATATAAGATGCTGCTTCAAATTTTTCAAGACTTCAAGACTGCTTTTTATTGAATTAGTGAATTTCAATCTGTTTTATTAAATTTTAAATAAGAATACTTAGCACCACAGATTATGAATTGTATGTCCTATTTTTTAAACTGACATAGGTTCATGCATAAGCTGTCACATCCAGGGTGTGACATAAGCAAATAACACTGAATTACAGTAGTGTTTTTTATAAAAAATTATGCATACAGCCTCATTGACTGGCATAACCTTCTGTTCAAAGGCTCATCCACAAAAAAAAAGGTTTGTTACTTGGTCTAGAACCTACATTTTGTCCTGTTTTAAATAGTATGTTTCTGGTAGTGCCTGGGACTGTCAGCTCAGGGAGACTAGAACAGAGCATTCAATTAGAAGCAAGTGGACAGTGAGCTGAAAATGAGAAAAATGAGTGCAGATGGGAGAGGGGGAAAGTAATCCGTCTTAGAGCAGGTGGGTGAAGTCTTAGATCTGTTTCCACCTTAGCTTTGTTGTGGTTTAAACTAGTAGGCCAATGAAGGGCAAAAGAGTGCTTGCTTGGACTTGGGGCATGGGGGTTAGGTCTTAAAAACTGTATAAGGTATGTTCTGAGAGTATTCTAGCATTTTTGACGCAATGTACCTAGATGTGATGAAATGGTAGGAGTATTGTGCATATGCGTTTTATTTGCCTTCCGGTCTGCAATCACTCCCCCCGCTCTCAAGTGAAACGAAAGACAGTATCTTGAGCTTATCTGTGCTGGATGTCTGATGCTGTACACGTGTCCCCAGGCTCTTGAGGGTCAAACTTGGTTACGGAACAGTGGTGCAGTTGCTGATCTAGTGATGGGTAGTATTTACTACCTTTACTAATAAAGTTATGTCCAGTCTCATGGATCATAGCAGGTGTCTGTACAGTTGCAGTGCTCACTACACATGCTCGCTTGTGACCTAATTGCCACCTATTAGGGTTGCTGAGAATGCTGTTAGCCAGTCACCCTGTTCTCCTCATGTGTACATAGATACGTGACTTGATGTGCATTCAGTGGGTCAAGCGGAGCTGGGAAACTTTCTTTCTGGACAGCTCTCAGTGTGTTGTTTAATGTCTGTGTCTGAACAGGAGTTGAAATGGACTAGCAGGCTGTAATTTAAATGGCTGAAATGATTAAGGCAGGTTTGACTTTTATGAAGCACTGGGAAGAATGTAGCGTTCCTTCAGGTTAGCTGTGTTTAACCAGCTTCCAACTTTCAAACTCCACTTACTTGTAACGAGTGGCTGTATTTCTATGGCTACAGTACCTGGGAAACCTTTCTTCTATCTGTAGCAGACCAAGAGATGTGTATTTTCTTCATAAATGTTGGGCGTGATGTGATGTACTGTGTGGTGTGATGTACTTTACATGAAATTGTATTTTAAACTCAGCACGTAGAATGGGATTATCTTCGCGCACTTGAAAGTGTGTATTAGATGTGTGAAAGCTCGTAACTGGTAAGCTGCAAATGGCCTGTAGTACTGCTGAGATAACCACCTTGCTTCGGTGCCATAGGACTGGAGTTGAGGTCAGCGGATCACTTGACGTAGTGGGAAGGGAAAGGAGGAGCTGCCAAAGTGGGTTTTCATCAAGGTTTCTTACTCGGGAAATACTTTGCCTTTTAATCTGAAATAGTCTCAACTTTTGGTCTTCAGCCACGCTGCGAACTTTCTGTTGGGCGTTGCACCAAAGTGCTGATGATAGCCTTCCGGAAATATCAGCCTGTTTGCCCTGGTGACTGGTATTAGTGTGGTATGATTTATATTCATTGGAGCAGCTTATGATTAACATTGTACACCCTCAGTTTAGTCAGGAAATGGAGGAGCAGGATAGCTCAGATAGTGCAAAAAGAAAAGGAAATAAATTATGAGGTAAGACGCTCTAAGAATAGAGATGAACATAGAAAAGAGAAGCGTCTGATGCAGTTGGTTTGTGGAGCTTCAAGATCCCGTATATTAGCAAAGCTGCAAGCCGGCGAAGCTCCCTGCAGCACAGTGCGATACAACCTGATTTAGTTTGGGTAGAACAGGTAGCTTGTCTGCCCACAGATAACCCAAAAGTATCTCTGGAGAAGGACCTTCAGAGCTGTGTCAAATGTCTTGAAAAGATTGTACCGTTTTTCACCAAAAAAAGAAAAATTCTGTGTCAACAAGCTTGCGTTATGTTAATTTCTGCTCTATCTGGTTCTTCTTGTTAGCTACAGGTACTTCAGTTACAGAAGGTTGATTTTTGTTTCCAGTTGTTCATTGGGAAAAAACTAGTTACTGGCTTTAAAGGTGATTTGTTGTATTATGATTTGAAAACTTCCAGATTAATGCTTTCGTTACATCAAATGTAAATGGCAAAGGGCATTTCAACCTTCAGAAACTTACCAGTTTCTTCATTTTTTGCTTTCTTAAGAAAATAGTTTGTAACTTAGGAGATACTGAAATTGTTTACAAATTTAGGAGTGTATTCTGTATGAGGTAAACAGTGTAAGTTTACAATATGAATATTTAATAAATATATTTTAAAAGTACTGTATCTGAGCTTGTATGTACCTGAACACTGACTCACTGAAGCAGTTTGTGTTCTTTGCAACTGCCTACTTCAACTTTATGCAAAAAGCTTGAATTCATTGTTACATTATGGGTAATTTTTTTCATGGTTAATTAGCAAATAATTCCACAGTGTCTGTGATTTTGGTTTGTTGTGTGCTGGCATTTATTTCTGGTGATGTTGATGGGTCATCCTCACTTTAGTTCTTGATTTTAGGTTACTTCTATGAACTTCTGACACCCGAATGCATTACATACTGGAAAAAGCTGTAGAGCTTGAATATGTGGTGTATATGTGCTAGTCATCTAGCTGTGTTCGTTCAGTTTTGAGAGGAAACTTCTGAGTGTGCCATGATGTGTTACGAATTGCATGCTTGTTGCTTGTGCACTTGACAACTGCAATAATACATTTTTACTTCAGCTCTCATGGAGTTAGTATCCAAAGACCATCGTACAGATCAAGTCTCTAAAACTTTAAACAAAAAAATTAACTGGGTTTAATGCTGAGGGAAAGGAAGGATTTTTTTTTTCTTTTTGTTTCTTCCCTTTTTTTTTTTAAATGAGGTAATTGCATTTACTTCTGGATCTCGCTGCTTTTTTTTTTTACCCCCCTTCTCTAATGCATATTCAGAAAACTATACCACACAAACATTTGTAAATTCTGTAAGCTTAGTTTACTATCTAACCATTAGGAGATCAGACTTAATGTTTTCTGAATTTTCCCTGGAATGTTTTTTGTAACCTTTTTTTTTTTTAATTAACAAATAAAATTGTTTTTCCTCTCTGATTTTACTGAGCATACAGTTGTCCCTTACCACATAAGAGTAGTGGGTGAGTGTCGTCATCTGCGGGACTGAGGTTGCTGCTGTGATGGACTCACTGAGTAATTGACCAAGATCAAAAAGGAAGAAAAAAATGTAACAGCCAGCAGTGTGGCATTTTGTAACTGATTAACTAGCAACCTAAATGTTAATGTGTTTCACTTTTATTCAAGACTATTAATACAGAAAAGTAAAATTTAAGTTTAATGATTCAAAAATGTACATGTTATTAAAAATGAGAATTTATATTAATAAGAATTTATCATTTTAGTAATACTTCCATTACAGGTTGACAGGTTTTTTTCACCATGGTACAGTCCTGTTAGTTATGTATTTCTAAGATGCTTTCTTGCCCGTTATGTACATTTAGATTATATGCTACAAGGGATTTTTAACAGTACAAACAGCTGAATGTCCTTGTATGTGTACACGTTATTTTGCAAGGATGTGCTGATTTTAGTAAACTGTGTAAGTGTGCAGCATTTAGAAATAACTTGTACAAAGTGGTGAGCTTGTTAAGGATGTGCTCTGAATCCCTACAATACGTAAGAGAATGTTGCAGGGAGAATTCTTAAATAGAATATTAAGATGCCCTGACTGGGATAAAAGGTTTTATATACTGTCAAATATGATTGTGCCACAAATCTAACTTTAACCTGCAAGTAATATTCATTAAAAGGTAACGTTCTCTGTCAGTCCTAGAATAAAAAATTTGAAAACATAAAAGAAGTCAGTGCTGCTTAATATTCTGAAGTGTTGCAAAATTTCGCAATGAGCATGTGTTAGTCATGCATATGTAAATTTGGGCATGATTCAAAAATACACTTTTTTGCAGCATTTCTGTATATGTTTTTTTAAAGCTGGATAGAATCCTTTTATAGCCTTACAGAGGATCCATATGATGTGAGTGTCACGGTTTTGTTCATGGGTTTGGGGTTGGGTTTTTGTTTTCTTTATTAGGTAAAAGTGAACATTGTTTTATGTAATCTTAAAGCTGACGATTGCAATTCAGCTTTTATTTTCAAATACAGTTCCTAATTTATTTACAGAATTAGTTTACCTCTTGGACTTGGATTTTTGATCTCAAAAATGTGGATACCGTATTCTTATAAAGGTATATATTGAGGTAGGAAGAAATAAGCTACGTTGACAGATGTGGACATATGTACTAACTTTTAGTGCTGAGAAGTACAGAATATGGAATATGTGCTGTTTTCTTAATGTAGAATAAATGCATGTAATATGATTAAACCGATTCTGCATTTCGTTTTTGGAGACCTTGCCACACATGTTGATCAACCCCAGTTTTGACCTTCTGGTGGAGATACCTGTTTCTGACTTAGCATGATTTCAACATTAAAAGTACTATCAGTCATATCTATTTAAAAAAAAAGGGGGAAAAAAAAAAAGGAACATGACAGGTCATAAGGGTGCCATTTTTCTGAGCACATTTCATATAGAGTGCATGGTTCTTTGTTTTTTTCAAGCAGAGACTGTAGAGCTATGCCAAATTCTGCGTCTATTCTGTGCAAGAGGAGAACGTCAGAGTGGTGTCTCAACTTGTTGGCCTGTGATAGAAGACTCTGATGGGGATGCAAGTGTTATTAAAGCTTTCCTAATATTTTTAAGTCATAAATGGCTGTCTAGGAGATAGCTCTGTTTTCATCATCTGTACAATATTGAAGTCTGATGAATCAAGGTTGTAGAAGAGGTGATTCCAGTTTAAGATTCTGGTACTTAAAAAACAATTGGACAAAATTTTCATTGATAAAACTGTTGTAACCATGAGGAAGGAGGAAAAGGTGAGAATTTCTCAAGAAGTCAGAAATGGAAGGTTGTTGTGTGTTTCTCTCAACTGTTGAGTATGGATAAGTAAGCAAAACTGATAATCAAGGTAAATTAAAAAGCAAATAAAGTATTGTTCTTTGTGGTGCAGCGCCATATATATTGGTAATTTCCACAAACTCATATCAGAGTAAGTTCAAACTCAAGCAGAGGGTATTACCTGTTCATTTAAAACTACCATCTATTTTTGTGATACAAAAGAGACTGACTGGATATATGCAATATGATTGAATTTAAGGGAATCAGCGATAATGGACTACTTTGGGGTTTTGACATGTACTTTTCTTATAAGCTGTTGAGGCTGGAGATCTCGATGTTTAATGTCACTTTCATCACCGACACCTGCTCCTGCCAGTTGTAAATTTGGTGGAGAACAGAGGTGCGGTACTTCGGCCTTTCCAGTTTAATCTCACTTCTTGTGTGTGTGCATGTGCATGGCAATTAAAGAATTTTGTCCAGCTGCAAGGTGGTAGCATCACTGTTTAGCTAAAAGTATTTTATGCAAAGTGGTAAGTTAAACAAGATAATGCTACTATAAAAGATAATTTGCCCTAAGATGTAATGCATTTAAAAGGCAAAAACACTGAGGCAAAGCAAATTAATTCTCATGCAAAACATCGATGAATACAGTTTTGTGAAACAGATGATGCTCTTCTCCCTTGTTACACGAACTACGTTGGACTAACTCAGTATGCTAAGTGCCATCCTTCTGGGCCTGGCTGCGTTCATGCTTTTATAGTATTTTTGGCAGCCCAATGTTGTATTGAATTTATTGAAACAAAAAGTCCATAAAGGAAAATACTGCAGAAGCTTGCTCTTTCCTACATCAGTATGGTTAGGTGTCAGTGAGTGTACGTATTGTATCATGTGAAAGAACTGCAGAGACTTTCTTTCAGATGTTAAATTAGTAACTTTGTTTTTGAACTTTGATCTTTAAAACATTATCATACTGTTGCATAAACAGACTTTCCTGTATTTACTTTTCTTTTAAATGTTTAGAAGAGCTATTAAAATATGTGTGGTAAGCATATAAATTTCTTAAAGCAAAAACTGGTAATTGTTTGGTGTTTATACAGGAAAATACGAGCTATCAAATGAGTAAATATTTTAATATTTAATGATTATCAAATCATTAATATTAGAGTATCTAGCAATGATCCAGTCTGAATTACTTTGTAACATTTTAAAGATTAAGAAACATGATAGTGAGTGAATAACTACCAAAAAAGGTTAGAGAATAAAATATTTCACTTGAGTGTATGAATTTTTTTTCTTTAGCTAGCTTTACATGAAATCATAGGCTTGGATTAATGAGCCGTTTTTCATTTCAGCTGCCCTATCAAACACCTACTCATTAGTCAGCAGCTGAAAGTGTTAGAAGAATGCTCTACATCTGTCACTGGCAGCATTTCCTACCAAACTTGTTTCCACCGAATGTTGGATAGAATCTATAAAAATAGGATTTAAAATGTGGTATTGTCTTATTTTCTACATCCTAACCTGTGTCTTCAGAGTTTAGATCTCTCTTAAAATGTCTTTTATTATGCTCTTATTTACAAAAAGACCGTTTTGTTCCATTGCACAGATCTTCATTATAATCAGACCTAAACATTTTTGCTGCTGCACTTAACTTCGCCGTTCGTAAGACCTCTACTGATCAAACATTGAATGCAGTATTTATATATGTAAATATAAGGCAGTGTTTGCTGGGTAACTAGCACGCTCATGAGTTTTTACTCCTAAATTTAATTTTTTACACTTCATTTCTTGAAAATGACATGTGTGACCTAAGTAATAAGGCCACAGACAGGAGTGAGTTTGGTGGTATACATGTTAGCTTTAATGCTGGGCTTGGTTAAAATAGCGTGCCAATACTTGTAAATGAGCTTCTGCAGTCCGCTCTGGGAAATACGTTTTTGTGCCAGATGCTATTCTTAAAATATATTTCTTTTAAGGTAACTAATGGGTTTTTTTGTGTTGTACAGCTTTCTGAATTCAGCAGATATCTACTGATTTCTCCTCCTACCCCCCACCTACAAAACGTTTTGAGTATACAACATTGGCTGACAGAAAACTAGGCACTGTTGAGTCTGTGCGTGCTACAGTGACCATGCAAATATTAGGAAATCCAGATAGATACAAATCCAATCAGAGGCAGATATTTGCCAATTTACTTTTAGTCAGTTTTTCCTGTACTAAAATGAGTAAATATTATCAATTTCTCAACGTGAAAGGTAGAATACTATGTTCTGCCATGCTTCAGTCGTAGGAATTCTTTAAGAAAGCCAAATGATAGTCCATACCCATTTCATTTATCCAGGATGGTTTTGCTATCTGTGTATTTCTTTTGGTAGCTAGGTATTAACATGATGTTTACTGCCTCTGTTTCCTTGAAGAATTTCCTCGTGGCTGTTGTTTGGAATTGAGTCAGCACCTTGTAGGAGAAGCCCAATATCCTTCCTATTGCTGCGGTTTCTCCTCCAGAATGTGTAGTATCCAGTGCCTTTTCTCCCCTAAAACAAAGTTAATTGTCCTTGAGTAACTCATTCTTCAGGGTTGTGAAGAGACCCTTATTTTCTATAGCCTGACATCATTTGTGCAAATAATAAGTTTTGCTTAGGCTATAATTGGATGGAAAAAAGTAAATTACAGTGGTCCTATCAGTAAAAAAGCAAGTCATGTTTATTCCCATCCCTTTTTTGGGTGGCTGTCTGGTGAACCAGATAATGGAATCAACATGGCTTAAACTCACCCTTTTCCTTCTCATTGTAACTCTGCTCAGTTTCCTAATCTGATTCAACCACGCAGCTGCACAAGCCCCTGTACAGCGATTTCAGATGGTTGCGCACATGTGGCTCAGAAGAGGTGGGATTGCAGCAGTAGCTCATATAGACTTAGCTCAGCTTAGGCTTCAATGGAACACAGTCTAAGTTAACAGAAAACCAACCTGACGATAAAGTGGCTTTCTGTTGGATTAATGGACTAAACCAACTCAGCTGTGAGTCTGATGACCCGCTGAAGCAGATGAGAGCAAGATAAAGCAGAGGGGAATGCAGGAAGGGGGCTGAAGCAGTCTGCAGCTAGGCTGGCTTCGGTTGCTGAGGAATAGCAACATCAGGGGTTGCAGAATTATGCCTTTAGTTACCTTAGGGTTCAAACTATATAGCCCCTTCCTCCCCCAATTCAAAACTGAAAACCCTTCATACACTCTGGGAGGTAACCAATGTTGTCCAAGGTGTCTTCATGTAAGTAGAAGTTTGTCGCATTTAAATTACCTTATACGTTGTTGATTCTGTCACTATAACTTAGAATAGCAGCTAGTTCAGAATGGAAATAAAGGCAATCTTTGGGCAGGTGAATTTGTTGGGGGGGGGTAGGTTTGGTTGTTTTTTAAATCACAACTCAAATGGAGTATTTGTTTTAAAAGAAATACTACATAGCCTCCCAGTGTAAAGAGAATTCACCAGCTATAGTGCTGGATCCTAAATGTAACACAATTATATCCTGAGAATTTTACAGGATTTTCCTTCATTCCCATCATCACGAAGTTCGAAGTGATGAGCAGGGTTCAGAGGAAACCTGTAATAGCTACAGTTTTGCTGTACTGTCAAGATGGTTTTTTTACTCATTTAATTCTAAAAATGGGTAGCCAAAGTTAATATGTTTTTTGATTCTCTTGTGACAGAAGTGTTGTCATAAGTTTGTTCAAGTAACCTCTTCCTTCTCCCATTGATATTCATTAGTTCCATTCCACTTGCCCTAATATTCTTTCCCTTCCCATTAGTAAGTCAATTCCTAACTTAATTTTCTTTGCAATTTTTTTCCCAAATGAAGTTGCTCAAAATAATTCAACTTAAGTAAATATTTTCCTTTGGTAGCAAATCAGATATTTTATGGCTGAAACAAAGGGAAGGTGTACAAACCTCCTGAGCAGAATGTACCTCTCAATCTGTACAACTGGTGAGAAGATACCAGATTTTGTTAACAAGAAAAAGGTCTTATAAAGAATGAAGTTCTTCAGCTCCACTAGTGTCCTGTAAGAAGCACACCAGAAATATACTGAATTATGGCTGTTTGAACCAGTTTCAGGGTAGTTTACTAAGTACTGGCCTCAGATACAACACAGTCCTGCAAAGAAGAAGACATATGAACAGGATATGTGCATCTTGCAAGAGAAAACTTACTTGAATGTAACTTAGTGTTCTGCCAGTACTACTGCTAGCACTGCAAATGTCACATTTACTCTAGTGAAGAGCAATGTAGGGGTGTTGACTCTTAAACCATTACCTAAAATTTGCTAATGAACCTCCAACTATTCAAGCCATGCTTATGTGTAAATAGGAAATGGCACTGTAACTAAAGTAACATTCCCTTTTTGCTCTGTTGTGTTCCAGTACTGTAGTTAAGCTGTGTGCCGTTGTACCAGCAGTCTTCATACCCATTTTAATCTTTGCAGGGAGTTTCAAAGAGAAAGAAGCAGCAGCTGACCATTAAAGCAAAGACAGGAGTAGGGAGGAGGAGAGATATAGCAGCTGCCTCTTAAAGATGTGGTTACCAGATAAACTGGAATTTTAAACCTAATTTTTGCTGCTTCATACTGTGGCTTATCACTATAGAACAGTCTAATTGTTCTTTAGATGGAGAAAATTTGCTTACAAAATTGTGTATATGAAAATATTGCAAAAAATCATCGGAGTTGTTCTTCAGTTCTCTTTTCTCCTTCATCAGGATCTTGTAGAAAACTTTGAGGTCAGACGCGCTTTTTTTTAAATCTAATTTTGTTAAAGGCATATCTCCATGGTAGCTTTTTGTTTTATACGACTAAAACTCCACATCTAAGGTATACCCAAGGGATATATGGATATAAAACCTGACATTTTTGAGAATACACCTCCCCTGTTTTTGCCTAGACTGGAAGGACAAATGATTGGAGTCTCTGTAGTCTTACGGAAAGGGTTTAAAAAGGCATCAGAAGTTCACGTAGTCCATTTTGATGTTCTTCTCAAAAGCAGGATCAACTACATTTATATCACTCATTATGCTTGGCCATTTTTTAAATTATTAGAAAGTTTGCACTCTTGTATTTTGTTTCACTATGCTTATTGTGAGGGGATTTCATTTAATATCTAACCTAATCTTCCTTGATGTACGAGGAATTTACTGTCCATAGTGAATGTAGAAAAACTAATTCCCTCCATCTCTGTAATTACTTTTTAAAATACTTGGATATTCTCAGTCTAGCACTTTCTATCAAAAAAAAAAAACCCCAAACATCCCAACCAGACAAACAAACAAAAAAAACCCCAACCAACACCACACAAAACAGAGCAGCTTTATTTTTTTTTAAACTAAGGAATATTTTCTGGATTGGCCATCCCTGGGCTTTCTCGTCAGGTTTACATCCTTCTTCAAGTGTGACATCCAGGAGGTACTACTTCAAATCGGGTCTCTTCAGCAATCAGTAAATCCAACTGATTTCTTCATGTGTCTTAGGGGTAATATTCCTCTTTTTTATATCCCAGTTAGTCTTTTCCCTTGATCCAATTCAGTAATACTCAGTACAGCTCTAACTCACCTTTGACAGTGTATCATTGCAGTGTGATACAATTTTTCTAACCGGGTAGGTATATACCCTATAATTTGTTTTTGTTCCAAATTTTCATCAGCAAATTACCTAACTGAAAAGTCTCTTCCTCTTTTTTTGGTGTACTCCTTTTTTGAGCAGATATAAGTTTGAACAGTGTCGCAGATCAAGTAATCTAAATATTTAAAGGTAACATTCTGGTGCAAATAGTATTTGGGGAGAAGCACGGATTTGGAGATGGTACAGGTGTAACATTGCCTGTTTCTCTGAACATCGCTCCCAGAGCTGCAGTACCTAGGAGACAAAAGGGTCCTTCAAATAGCTCATTGTAAAAGTAAATGTGCAAGTCTCATATGATGAAGAAAAGGTTGCTTACAGTTTTGTTCCAAATACCTTAAGTAATATGACTAAAAAGTTTAGAAATTGTAACACTGTGCTTTTTTTGTATTTGTGGGATTATGCAGCAAAACTGTTTCCATATGCCTATACATTGGTTCTTAGTGCTGCAATACTTTAGTTTTTAATAATACTAAAAAAAGTTACTTGCTGTTACTGAACTTTTTAGAAAGGAAAACCTGAATTTTGCAATATCCGCGTTTAGCCATTACATTAGTTAAGATAGGTCCCTTTCTAGATTGAAAGAAATAGCGAGGTGAGCATGCAACATGAGGCTTTCATCTCCTGAATGTCATATGTATATACTTTTATTCATAACGTTCATATTAGCAACCAATCATAAAAGACTTCATGGGAATGCTTATAAGGTTTTATATTAATAAATCACTAATATTAATAATTCAAGGACTTGTGTCTTACGGTGAACTACCTTTTAATACGGCTCGTGAAGGCTGAAGTTGTAGATGTTGCCCTTAATGCTGTGTTTTGCCACAGTTAAGTTGAACTCCTGTTTGGCAATTCTTGGCAACCTTATTGAAGGAAAGGCGAAGCTTTTGGTTTTTTCAGGAAAGGAGGGGAGGGAAAAAAAAAAAAAAAGCGCGTGCGCTCCTCCTAGCAGGTGCGTACCGAATATGATCTGTGGGGGAAATAATAGAGCAGCACTCAGATCGTCCTGGTTCAAAACAGGAAAAAAAAAAAAAAAGAAAACCCCAAACCCCACAACAAAGGCCAAAGCTCCGTCCCCTCCCGGGGCCGGGGTTTGCCGAGCTCCGCGTCCGCGGGGGCCGGGGCGGGAGCGCGGGGCGCAGCGACAGCCCCGCACCAGCCTCCGCTCATTTGCGGCCTCCGCCGTGTCATTTTTAAGTTGCTGTCGTTAGCCAATGGGGCTCCTCCCGCCCGCTGACATCACTAACTAGCCAGTTCCCTCCAGCTGCAGAGCGCTTCAGTTTCTGTCTTTTTTTAAACTAAAATGGAGGCTGGTTTCTTGCCTTAAGGAATACACTGCCTTGCCTGCTGGAGCCTAGATGTTGACATGTAACAGAGCTGGCAGCAGGATGGTGGTTGACGCAGCCAATTCCAATGGGCCGTTCCAGCCCGTGGCCCTTTTGCACATCAGAGGTGAGTTATTGTGCGTGTGCGAGGGGACGGCGACCCTCCGGCCAGCTCATAAATGGCTATTGTGGTGCTGGGGCACGGGCAGCAGGAAGTCCTTTGTAGCCCTGTCCCTTTCCCTTGGTTACAGCCGCCGCAAAACCGGCGGAGATCGAAACCTGTTTTCTGTTAAATGCGTTTGGGGAAGATTTAAGAATTCATAGAGGCATTGCATACATAGTTAAAAGCAGGTTTTACTGCTTTTTGCCGTAACTCTCCCATCCCCCTTTCAAGCTGCGCTGATGTCAAAGGATGTGAAGTCACTACCCCAGAAAGGTACTGAGTGGGGGGAGGGAAGAGCCAAGTTATCGCTATACAGTTTCTATAGAATAAGGGCAAGCCTTTGGTGCGCTTCAAAGCCTTTTTTGTGTGAATCGGTCAGATAGAGCGCCTTTAAAACCCACTGAGCCTTGTAAAAGAATTGGGAGTGTTGTTGGGGAGGAAGGGGAGGGGGGAGAGAGATGTGACATTTATTATGAAAATATCCCTTATGTATTCAGAAAGCATTTCCTAGAAGAGATGTGGTTCAGCTTTAACAAGCAAGCTCTTGCGTGTCTATGGCTTTGTGCAGTTCTGAATGTTAAATTTCTTCCCAGAATATGTTCTTTTGGGTTTATAGAATGAGTGCATTGCAAATCTACATTTTATGTAATTCGCTGGGAAAATACATGTTGGTGCGACACTTTTGCAGAATACTGAGTGTGTATCTCTTGTGCTGTATGTTTGCAGTTAGTAAAATTTTGCATTGCTATGGGGGCGGGGGGTATATTTTTTAGCTGGCTGTTAACCAACCAAAGCTTTTTTTTTAAATGTCTTCCTTAAGGTGGTTTTGGTTTAGAACTTTTTGTGAAAACATTAGCTGGGATCAGCACACCTTGAACAATGGCATTTATATGCAAGAAACACAGCTGATACCGTTCTTAATTACCTTTACTTCTGAGCTTTCACTGGCATAGGCTAGATGTTAATACTGAAAAGAGTATTTTTTTCATTAATATTCCATACACTGAAAATATTTTGCTTTGAAAGTTTAAAAAACGCCAACTGTTCAGAAACCTGCTCCTTTAAGCAGTAGCACTGTTTTTCATGTATTAAGAAATAACGATTTCTCTTTACCTTTTAAAAGAGCCATATCCTCCTCTGTCTGAAGCGGGACTGGATGTATTCTAGAAGACTCTAATTTTGGTCTGTGAGTGGGGGGGAAATGCGATAAAATTCCCTTGAGTTAGAATAGGGACAGTGCTTGTTGTCAAGGGAATATAAATGCAACTGCCTGACCTGTAGACAGGCCTTCATTTTTCACTCTGCGCAAATCACCTTAATTCTCTGGTAGATGCTGCCTTTTGGAAGGGGAGAAGCACCATCTTTTAAAGGTGCAAGTCAGGAAAATAAACCAAGGTTGGAATCAGAATGATGGAATGTTACAATGATGAACCTTAATAATCCTTTGTCTCAATACCATAAGAAGGTTCTTGTCAGTGAATTTATTATCCCTGTTGTTGCTCCAGTCAAATACATAATTGTGGAAACAATGGATTTTAAGAAACTGTTCTGAAATTTACTTTCCTAAATTTTTGGTGCACTGGATAATACAGTAGTAAAGTAGAGGTTAAGGGGGCTTGTGTTTTGGTTTGTTGTTTGGTTTTGCAGTTTTTTTAAATGGATGATGAGAGTGGACTTTCTTGTAAGCAATTAAGGAATAACTGGGAGGTTGTTTTGCATTTTTCAGGTGGTAGGAAATAAGATGTGTCTCTGGCATTGCAGCCCAGAGGAATTTCTTGACACTGGGAGAGGAAAAGCATCTCTTCCATGCATGTGTACATACAGAAGTTGCTTTGGTTTTTTGTGTGTACCTCATCTCTCTAGCTGCTCTGATGTCACCAGTACTGATCTGCCTCCAAAATGAAGCCTGACAGAACAATGCATACCAAATTAATAGCAGTAAAAATTAACTGGTAATTCTGAAGTTTAATGACATGTTTACTGTTTGTCCCAATCAGTGTTGCTTTTACAGTTGTCCTTCTACATCATCTGTTGCAGTATAGGATTAAATTTTTAGTAGAAGTACTCTTGTTCACAGCTATAAGAGCTAAAACTTCCCTGCCAAAGGGGGGAAGGGGGGAGGCATGAGGCCCTCAGTTGTTTCTGGTAGATCTAGTTTGTTGTAATAGAGAAGATACTGCTTTATCACCAATTTCATATGACCTTTAAACTAAAATTTTGAGATGGTGTAATGTATTTTATTTTACTGTTATATTGTAGCTACCATATTTGGCCTTAATGTTATTTTTTATTAAAAAAAAAATCTATGAAGCCTTGTGGACTACACTGTCAGGACTTCTTTGAAAATAAAAATTGCAGTCTTGCTTTTAAAGTTAATTGTAAAGCATTTTCTGTACCTGGATCATATGGAGTATGTAATGTTTGCAGAATAAAAAGGAAATCTGATCCAGCACGGGATGGGAGCTTGCTCCCCTTCCTCCTGCCCCTCCTGAACTGCAGACACCTTTATTGTGTGGGCTACTTAAAGCTTTGCCAAAACAACACAGTTGGAAAAATAGATGCAGGTCGTTGTTAAAATTGATGTTACGAGTCTTGTGAATAGGAAATAAGGGTGTCAGAGTATCACATCACCAATAAGGAGGAGCAGTAGGTATTTGTAGGATAGCAGGTGTCAGAGCCCCCAAATACTCCATCCTCCAGCAGTTCATTTGACTGCCGGTGCTCAAGGTCATCTTGGATATGGTGCAGCCCTGTAATCTTGAGTCAGACTGCTGTGGAAGGAACTGTGAGAAATCTTATCAGGGTTCCCCTTTCACTCAGGAGTTGCCTTTAAGCTCAGGCGCTTGGCCTTTGTCGTTGCCCTAGCTAGGTTGCAGCTGTGGTTGTCCAGCCACGTACCTCACTGATCTGGATCCTGATGTGTTGACTCCCCACCTTGGTGTGCCTCTTCACTGTGGACTTGTTCAGCAACCACTGGACGGTTGGGTGACCCTGATCACTGTCAGTACACCTGCTCTCCTCTCTTCATTCAGGTACTGTGAGACTATGCCCTTTGTGACAGCCGTGGACTGTTGGCAGTTGTTCAAGACCAATATGTAGAAATCAGGTCTGCAGAAGATGACTTTGGACCCGTTGTTGGAAAATACAAAGCACTGAAAGAGTCTAATCCACACTGAACACAAGTGGCATGGAGCCATTACTGTACGTTATTTGCTTGTGCTGAAAGTGCTCAGCGAGAGTGTTTAGCCTGCTGGGGTAGTGAGCCCTTGGTCATTCCACCCGCAACAGGCTTTCCAGGAGATCTGAGTTCTACTACTGCTGCACTGATCTTTCTGGAGTACAAAGATAGTGCATAATGGTCAGCTGAGCTGCTTGTCACTGGTTATCATGGTGAACTGAAAATTTACCTTGTATTGAAATGATCCAAAAGCTTCCAAGAAAATTACGATTTCAGTTTGAGCAACCATTATGACCGTGGAATAACTACTGTGGTTTGTGAGACTTGAGCTTGTAGCTGGCTGCAAAACAAATGCTGTAGCCAAAGCAACTGATCATGGGATATCTGCATGGAGTCCTCCTTTAGGATCTTCATGTATAGACAAGTCACTCGCTATGAAGGTGTCATTAGGACAGCACAGAGAAGAGGGTTATTAGGTATTATGAATTTAAGATTTTTGCAACAAGGAGAGAAGCAGAGCTGGATGGTGTTTTCAAGATGCTTCTTTCTCCTTATGGAGCCCTTCTGGCAGCTGAACCCCTAGGGTGATGGAAGTGCACTCAAGGCCCTGACAGGAGGATCCACATAAATGAGATGAGGCCTGGGGGAAGGAATCACGACCTTTTGATTTCCATCTCAGCACTTCAAGCAAAGAAAGCAGCTGTAAAAGCAACATGGATTAGGACAAACTGTAAACATTTGTCACTAGACTTCAGAGTTACAAGTTCATATTTACTGTTGTGAGTTGTCTCGCTGAAAACTGTAGCTGTAGTACAGAGTGCAGTTGCAGATAGAAAATAATAGTGATTTATTCTGTAGGCAGATTATAAATGTTTAGTCATGGTGGGGCACACATTTTTCTTTAGGAATACAGTTCAATGCTGTTAAGAAAAAAATCTCTTAATACTGTTTAATCAGTAACATATGAATAGCCCAAATGCCAGTGTTTTTATGAACTCAAGACACAGATATTTGAACAAAATATAGGTAGAACTACGCTCTCATCTGCAATGGAGGAATTAGCAGAATATAGAAGTTACTTCAGTGGCTTAGTTGCTGACTGGCTGGGATTAGTAATGTGTGTTCATGCTTCTCAAAAATTATTTTCAAGGTGTTTTGCAAGGCATACTGAAAGTTGTGTGGGAAGAAGGGTGAGAACACCCTGATACTGTGCTAACTCAAGCTGATGCTTCCTGTAGGCTGTAACCTGTTTTAAATATCTCATTGTCCATCCTTCTCCTCTGCCTTCCAGAGCAGCAAAATTTTTTTGACAGATTTGACTTTGTCATTATTTAAGTTACTTCAGATTTTGTGAAAGATGCTTTGACTTTTTTTCAAAGAAGGTGTAAGTGATGTTAACTTTGTCCGTTCTTTCTCTGTGCTCCTTGGGCATGTTAATTTTCAGTAAGGGATCATGGAAGGTAGTTCCTATTCCATTTTCACATAGTGCTTTTCTACGGAGTGCTTTTCTGCAGAGCTAAAAACGTCGGTGGTAAGCTGTTTGTGATGTAAATATCCAAGTATTTGGATAGAAATTTGCATTCTTATCAAGGGACGGTGAAAGATCATTGTTCTGTTGGGTTAGGTACTGACAGCTTCAAGCACCTGTCAGTGGTATTTTCCCTGAGCTTGGGCCACCTTTGATCTGGAGCTGAAAGGTTACCGGATCACCATGAATTACTGTCAGGTTCTTTAAGCAACCAAGTGCTATCTAGCAAGGTGCATTTCCACATTATATTTTCATACTTCACTATGAAAGGTCAGGTCCCTTTTGACAATGTGTAAACATAGGAAACAACTTTTTAAGTGAGCTGCATATTGTATTTAAACTGAAGTATGCAATTTATTTCTTAAAGGAGAAAAGCTCACCACTTCCATTTGAGAAAGAACCCAGCATGTTTCTTTTTCTTGAAAAATAATTGACCTGAAGATACTTTTGTCTAGCCATATTTCCTAAAAGTCATGAAGGCTCTTGCTTTGTGGGAATTGCTTCCAAGCTAAAAAAAAAAAAAAACACCAAACTTAAAAAATCCATTTCGTAATTAAATGGGAAGCAGAGGCCAAAGCTCACACTTCAGAAGTAATACACACCAAATTCAGCATGCAGAACACTAGCCATTAATCTCATGATGTACAAAAGGAGACTGAAAGAACTGGGTTTGTTTGACCTGAGAAAGGGAAGGCTAAGGGGAGACCTTGTCTTCAACTAACTGATGGGAGGTTATAGAGGACAGAGCCAGGTTCTTCTCAGAGGTCCACAGTGTTTGAGTGAGAAGTAACCAGTGCGAGTTGCAACATGGGAGATGGCAATTGTATACAGGGAGAAAAAAAAATTAATGGTAAAAATGGTTAAACACTGGAACAAGATTCCAAAAGGGGCTGTGAAATCTCTGTGCTTGGAGATAGTTAAAACTTGACTGGACAATGCTATGAGCAGCTGAGTTTATCTAGCTCACCCTGCTTTGAGTGGGGGATTAGAGTAGCAGAAACAGGACGGTCCCTTCTGGTGAAAATTGTTCCGATTCTGTCATTCTTTGTTGCATGTGGGACTAAAAAATGACTGGCCTTACTGTCACTTAAAAATATTAAAATATCAATTTTAATGTACTTTTTTAGTTTGAAGAGCAATATTCTTATTGTAAACTATCTTTTTTCCTTTTTATTTTTTCTTCTTCTTTTCCCTTCAGTTACTAGGGCAGACTTTTTAATATGTTTGGTGCCAGCCATGCCTATTAGTAGTACTTTTACCTCTGTGTTAACTCTCAGTTTTTGGTGTTACGGTGTTTTAAATGGTTCTTGCCATGTTTTTGCAAACTGTTAAAGATGGATGAGTGGAACTGCATGCATTACTAAAAATATTGGCACACTAAAAGGTCATTTTGTTCATTTCTTAATATTCTGTTAGGAGCTCAGCAGTAGTAAAAAAAATTGTGGCGGGCATGTGTTTTTTACAGAACATCCATAACTCTGAAAGTATCTTCTGAATAAGCTAGAATTCATAAATGTCCTCAGTCAGCTATTTCACCAACATTTCTTTACATTTATCAGCTTTTGGGAAGATCTTATAGACTGAATTCATTTGCTCAGGCTAGAGAGTTGGACAGAGAGAAACCTAATTAAGTTCAACGAGTGCAAGTGTAAGGCACTGCACTTGGGGAGGAATAACCCCATGCACCAGTACAGGTTAGGGGTTGACCTGCTGGAAAGCAGCTCTGTGGAAAGGGACCTGGGAGTCCTGGTGGACAACAGGATGACCATGAGCCAGCAATGTGCCCTTGGGGCCAAGAAGGTCAATGGCATCCTGGGGTGCATCCAGAGGAGTGTGGCAAGCAGGTCAGGGGAGGTTATCCTCCCCCTCTACTCTGCCCTGGTGAGGCTGCACCTGGAGTACTGTGTCCAGTTCTGGAATCCCCAGTTCAAGAAGGACAGGGAACTGCTGGAGAGGGTACAGCAGAGGGCTACAAAGATGATTAGGGGGCTGGAACATCTTTCTTATGAGGAAAGGCTGAGGGACTTGGGTCTTTTTAGTCTGGAGAAGAGAAGGCTCAGAGGGATGATCTCATCAATGCTTATAAATACTTAAAGGGAGGGTGCTAGGAGGATGGCACCAGTGCTTTTTTCAGTGGTGCCCAGTGATAGGACAAGAGGTAATGAGCACAAACTTGAACATAGGAAGTTCCATCTGAACATGAGGAGGAACTTCTTCACTTTGAGGGTGGCAGAGCACTGGAACAGGCTGCCCAGAGAGGTGATGGAGTCTCCAACTCTGGAGATATTCCAAACCTGCCTGGACGCCATCCTGTGCAACCTGCTCTAGGTGACCCTGCTCTGGCAGGGGGGTTGGACTGGATGATCTCCAGAGGTCCCTTCCAACCCTGGTGATTCTGTGAGATTTTTCTGTAGCTCTTTTTAACAAGCTTTAAACTGACAGTGAATACAGCATTAACAAACTGTGTGACCTCGCTATTCATCTTCTGTAGTGTTTATGAAAATGTTGAACAGTGTAATTTCTACCACAGATCCTTACATGTTTCTGGTATTCTTCCTGCATTATAAAAACATTATGTTAAAAGTCTAAAAATCCAGGGATAATTGTAATTTACCAACTTCCTTATACTTCCCAAGAAGTTGATAAAAATTTCAAGCATAATTTCCTTTACATGTGCTCCGTTTGCCTTTTTCGGGGTATTAATGTTTTATTATAATGTGAAACTGGCCTATGCTGATTGTGACAGCATACCTAAAAATCTCAGAAAGTCACCTTTTATGCTACTGTTTTTTTGCTGTTAGTGTATACTGCAGTGGAAAATGAATCTGTTTTATTTCTGCTGTATTTTCTGTGTAATGATAATCTTCACCTTCACACGCATCTTGCATTTTCCACATAAGTAGGTATTTTTAAGGATGGTGAATTTACCTGGTCTGAGCATGTATGTTTATTTAAATACTAATTTCCTTTAATCCTTCAACACATTTAAATTTAGTAAACATTTAAGGTACACTGAGTGTTTGTTGTGAGAAGTGAGTAAAATCTGCTGGGGAAGAAAGGTATATAGAGTAGATACCTTAATCATTTTCTTCAGAGAAGCTTCAATCGCAGTGATGAATCGTGCTATTTCTCTTTCAGTGAGTTTAAATTTAAAAATTACAACTACTTGTAAAATTGCAGGCTTGTTTTTACTTTTACGGAAATATTCCTGTGCAAAAGACCTTCAAAACTTTTTTTCAACCCTGCTAATCCAATAAATGGGATTTCCCATGGCCAGCAGACATCTTCTGTCCTGCTTGTTGTTGGGTTTGGATCAAATGGATAAACCTCAGCTTAGATTTAAAGGAGGTGAAAATGCTTGTTCTACCCTTTTCTCCCATAAGAGCCAATTGTAATTTGATAACCTGAAGGGCTGAGAACCAGCTCCACATTTGGGCTGATACCTGTGCCTTCCTGCCAAGCCACCCAGACTCCCTTGATACTTAGCCTGACTCCTGGAGCTCATAGTCATCCATCTTGCCAAAAGTTTCCTGTATCCTCATAGTAAGTTCTCAGGCACTGCTGCTCTTTAACATTGCTTAACCAGTTGTACACTGAATCATTATCTTTGAAATCTCAAAAAGGAGAAGCAAGACCATCTTCCTCCAGAACAAGCATCAGTTCTATTCTTAATGAACCTAGGCCTCTCGTACCTGTAGGATTGTGAAATGTGTACTGAAGAGTTTCATCAATTAGTATTAGATAATCGTCTGAATTGTCAAATGACTGATATTGGTACAAATGACTTTGTATTGCCTCTTGTATGGCTTTGCTAGATTTTTTCGAAGGACAGCCAGACATAGCCACAGCACTTAGCTGGACATAGCCTGGTGGTTTTTTGCTGGTATATACTGAAGCAACTTGTGGGGAGTGTCTTTAGTACTTGACCAAGAGCAGATTTAAAGGAGGTTGCTTAGTTATCACTCCTGCTGTGTTTAACATGGTGACATGCTTATTAACTCTTCACTTGCTGTGCATCATTTTCTATCGGAAGATACATGTTACCTTGTTACAGCTTTTACTCTGTGTGCTCTGTCATTCTGTCATTTCTCTTACTTCACTTTGTTGAGTTTTTACCTTTGTATAGATCCTTTGCCCATATGAAGACTGTATGTCTAAGTTCTGCTGCTGGAAACAATGAGGATGTTAAGTGTTCACGCTGCACTTCAAATCTCTAAGGGTATGATGGTAAAATGTCTCTGGAGGGGACTTTCTGTTGAGCTGAAAATTCCGTAAAATTACAGGAAAGTAGTCAGTTGGAATTTTTAAGTTACATTTACTGACTCATGGTGTAATTTGCGTGCCCTTTCAAGGAAGCAAAATTATATTGGCGTAAATGCATATTTTCCTCAATTTTTATTCATACATCAAAAATCTTCTGTTTTGTGATTGTTGCTATGAAATAGATTTTAATATTAAAATGCGGTGTCATCTGTTTCTGAGGAAAATTTTTATTCCCATTTCTGTTCAAAGCTTTTAATAATTAATCTCAGCTTCTGTAGAGTCAGCTAATTCTTTCCATGTACTATCTAATAGTGTTAGCTACTGAAACTGCATTGTAAACCAGACAGATTTAAGTGAGCACCAGCGATATGTAATAGATACAGGAATATGTACATCATATGCAGACAAGATTCTTTACTGTCAGGGTGGTGAGACAGTGGAACAGGTTGTCCAGAGAGGTTGTGGATGCCCCATCCCTGGAGGTCTTTAAGGCCAGGTTGGATGTGAGTAGCCTGGTCTAGTGGAAGGTGTCCCTGCCCATGGCAGGGGGGTTGGGACTAGATGATCTTTAAGGTCCCTTCCAACCCGAACCATTCTATGATTCTGTAAGATGTTCCTCTGGTGGTGGCTTTTATGTTCTAACCTTATGCCCAGGATAAACACCCTATACCAGTGAAAGTACAGTCTTGACAGCATAACAGAGCCCGTGCTTAGCTTCTGCCTGCGTGCTTGTGTCTCAAATGACAAAACTGAGTTAATATCCATACCTCTTTTAATCAATTTCACTTAATGCACATACAAATTGTGCAACACCGTTTCTACTGTAATTTGGCAATTAAGTTTTCTTTTTCAAATGCAGTTAAAATTAGGGGTGCAGTCTGACTGGATTGTTATCAGTAGTGGAAGTGACAGTTTTATGTCAGTTTTCATGATTGCTTTTGTTATTGATAATGATCTGAATTTTATGAAGTAAATATTTCTTTTATAAGTTACACAAATTAAAAGTTATATATGAAACGTAAAAGGTGTAAAAACTAAGTAAAAAAATTACTCATTTGGGACTTTTCTAGTTGTTTGTAGCAGTCTACTAATTTGAAATACTTTTTCATTTTGAGCAGTGTTATGGAAGGTTTTTAATTTGTGGTTTTGGATTAAAGCTATGAGCTGTGTATCTTCACACAGCCTTTAGAACTGAATTCTCATATTGCTTTTTGTATTTAAAGTGAAAGCATAACAATATCAGTGGTGTTTCAGAGACGTCCTATGTTCATTTGGGCTACATTGGAAAGAAGACTTGAACAAAATTGGTCAAAGCTTGAAGTCCTGTAAATGGTTTAAGGAAGAAGTGCATTGTCAGCTGTTTGGGCGTAATAAGGTTTTTTTTCCAAAATATTTTCCAAACGAATTGTAACTAGTTGTGGTTTAACCCCAGCCAGCAACTAAACACCACACAGCTGCTCACTCACTTCCCCCCCCACCCCCCAAGCAGGATGGAGGGGAAGACAATTGGAAGGGTAAAAGAGAGAAGGTTCATGCGTTGAGATAAGAACAGTTTAATAATTGAAATAAAATCATAGAATGGTTAGAGTTGGAAGGGACCTTAAAAATCATCTAGTTCCAACCCCCCTGCTGTGGGCAGGAACACCTTCCACTAGACTAGGTTGCCCAAAGCCTCGTCCAACCTGGCCTTGAACACTTCAAGGGTGGGGCATCCACAACTTCCCTGAGCATCCTGTTCCAGTGCCTTACCACCCTCAGAGTAAAGAATTTCTTCGTAATATCTAATCTAAATCTACCAGCTTTCAGTTTAAAGCCGTTACCCCTTGTCCTATCACTATACTCCCTGATAAAGAGTCCCTCCCCAGCTTTCCTGTAGGCCCCCTTTTTGAGTACTCAAAGGCCACTGTAAGCTCTCCCTTGAGCCTTCTCCTCTCCAGGCTGAACAACCCCAGCTCTCTCAGCCTGTCTTCATAGGAGAGGTGCTCCAGCCTTCTGATCATCTTTGTGGCCCTCCTCTGGACTCGCTCCAACAGATCCATGTCCTTATGTTGGGGGCCCCAGAGCTGGACACAGTACTCCAGGTGGGGTCTCAACAGAGTGGAGTAGAGGGGCAGAATCACCTCCCTCAATGTGCTGGCCATGCTTCTTCTGATGCAGCCCAGGTTGGCTTTCTAGGCTGCGAGCGCACATTGCTGGCTCACGTTGAGCATCTCATCCACCAACACCCCCAAGTCCTTCTCTTCAGGGCTGCTGTCAATCCATTCTCCACCCAGCTTGTATTTGTGCTTGGGATTTCCCCAACCCAGGTGCAGGATCCTGCACTTGGTCTTGTTGAACCTCATGAGGTTTGCATGGGCCCACCTCTTAAGCCTGTCAAGGTCCCTTTGGATGGCAGCCCTTCCCTCCAGTGTGTCAAACACACTGCACAGCTTGGTGTTGTCAGCAAACTTGCTGAGGGTGCACTCAATGCCACTGTGCATGTCACCAACAGAGATGGTAAACAGTACTGGTCCCCATACCAATCCCTGAGGAATGCCAGTCATCACTGGTTGCCACTTAGACATCGAGATGTTGACCTCAACTCTTTGAGTGCCGTCAAAGTAATAATAATGGATTGTAATGAAAAGGAAAATAACAAAAAGAGAAAGAAATAAAACCCTAGAAAGACAAGTGATGCAAACAAGAAACAATTGCTTACCACCAACCAGCTGATGCCCAGTGAGTCCCTCTGCAGCAGCCCCACGGCCAACTTTCCCCTAGTTTATTGCTGAGCATGATGTCATACGCTATATCCCTTTGGTTGGTTGGGGTCAGCTGTCCCACCTGTATCGCCTCCCAACTTTTTGTGCACTCCCAGTGTACTTGCTGGCAGGGCTGTATGAGGGATCAGAAAAGCTTTGTCTCTGTGTAAGCACTACTCAGCAATAATGAAAACATCCCTGTATTATCAACACTGTTTCCAGCAAGAGTCCAAAACATAGCCCCATACTAGGTGATATGAAGAAAATTAACTCTACCCCAACCAAAACCAGCACATTCTCCACTCCTTATTCCATACCATTTACATCATGCTCAGGTCCCACATTGTTCAATATATCCTCATGAACCACCACCCCCATTCCCATCCTTTGACTTAATATGCAGGTATCAGTCTATGGACCACCCTTATAAAATGTACATAAACAACCACAAAATGTCCATTGAGTTGATTTAATCCATGACTTTAGGCTCCATCTCTTATGGTGGTCACTCAGGACAGGAGAGGTGGTGTGTTGCATGGAGTTATTAGGCACCAAAGCCAGCTCGGGTCAGGTCCCTGCTGTACTTGCAGTGCTTCTTGTAAGGCTTGTCTTTCATTGGTTCGGGTGGTTCCTG